>CM076583.1:1212602757-1212787464 GCA_034641835.2 Pinus albicaulis
GAATCATGAAGAGAATGAGAATGAGAAGGAATTTGGCTTGGGTCAAACCCCTTTATTTGTAACTAATAAATAAATAAATGATTTATTTATCATTTTAAGGATGTGGTTGAGTAATAATACAATAAATAATGATTTATTTAATTATTTATGGGTGATTTAGTCATATTTAACAAAGGATATTATTTAAATAATGTTTAAATAATTATTCCTAGAAAATAATAGGATAAATAATGATTTATCTAATTAATTTCCATGTTTTGGGTTAAACATAACCCAGAATATTAATTAAACTATTGTTTAACTAATTGTTCCTTAAGGAAAATCAAACAAATGTAGATTTATTTAATATTTCCTCATGGGGTTTCCTGTTTAGACCATAAACAACTTAACAAAAGTGGTTTATGAAGTTATTTTCATACTGAAGGGCAATCAAGAATCCTGTGTGAAATAACTAAGAACAAGGAGGTCTTGAATAGGATCAGCACAAGATACTAAGCATGAGCTAGGGAAAACCATTTACTCTATGATAATATATTAAACCAATAAACAGGCAAGATAAACATTTTAGTGAAACATAAAAGAATAACAACTTCTAACTTTAGAAATTCACCTTCAGAATTTGGGGAAAACATATAGGATAGCACAATAACTCAATTTATGAAGAGTGAACTCCTAAACAACACAAATAAAGCTATAATAACTTTGAAACAAGTTGATAAGCATGTACAAAGGGCAAGACTGAACGAGACCTCTTTGACTTAACGTAGCAGACAATATTTCAAAGAAAGGCTTCAAGATAGGGTTTTGAAAGCTTCAAATAAGCAAGGCATACCGTCACTCATATTTGTAAACAAGCATACTAACAATTCATGAAACAAATTTTTTTTTAGGTGAACCTAAGGAGCAATCAAGAATTCCTTAAGAAGACCAAACAGAAGAAAACATTAAGGGTATAACAAACAGGAGGATTGAGGTGCCTCAAAGAGCATGTCTCAACCTATAATTTTTTGATTTATAGCTTCTAATAGAAATGAAACATAATGATAACAAGGAAAACAATAGAAAAATTAAGAAGGCATCACCATTCACCAAGCTAAGGAATCCTGCAAACAAGTTTCTCCATCATCAAGCCAAACAAGCCATTCATCAACTCCGCAACTCCAATTTCTTCTCCAAACTCATAAAAATATGTATATTGCTCTCAAATCTCATCAAATTCCAACCAAATACATGAGGGCATCATGCTCTATTTATGGATTAAAGGAGGACTAAAACCCTAAATATGGTAGGAAAATGTCAATTTCAACCATAAATGTCATCTATGGCCAAGAGACCATGCAAGGCCCAAGACACATAATATCCTAAGAAATAAATGCCAAAATAACTATTTGCACCTAATTCTAGAGTTTTTTTCCTTAAAAGACTCAAAAATATCTTTTTGTAATAAATGAGTGTGTTTTGTTGACTTTTGGTCCAAAACACACTTAGACAGTCTCTATGTGAAGCGCCACTTCAGCAGAAAATAGGGTCTTTTGTGACTAAGGTTTGGACCCCTTCCCGATGTCGGATTTGGCTTCGTGATAGCTCGTTGGAAATATTGATGAGTCTACTTTCCAGAAATGCTTGATTTTTACTGAATGGGTGCCATTTTCCTGTCCAAAAATCCATTCTCCCAACACTGCTTTGTGCGATGCACCTCCTCCAGCAAAAAATAGGGTGTTTTGCAACCAAATTGTGGACCACTTCCCGATGTCAGATTTAGCTACGTGATGGCTCGTTGCAAAGTATGATGAGTGTAATTTCCTGAAATGCTTGATTTTTCTTGAATGATTTCCATTTTCCTGTCCAAAAATCCATTCTCCCAACACTCCTTTGTGCGCAGCACCTCCTCCAACAGAAAATAGGGTGTTTTGCAACCAAGTTTAGGACCCCTTCTCGATGTTGGATTTGGCTCCGTGATGGCTCGTTGGAAATAAGGATGAGTCTAATTTCCAGAAATTATATTTTTTTTTCTGAATGAGTGCAATTTTCCTATCAAAAAATCCATTCTCCCAACACTGCTCTATGCATGACACCTTGCCTGAAAATGAGGCAGAATGGTCAAAATTTAGGTGTTTTTTGACTATTTGGGGGGTCAAAACTACTACAAATGATCTGAAAGTTTGTGATAAGACTGCTGATGATGAGAGGAATCCAAAAATGTAAAGTTTTGAAGCTGAGGATGCACCAAATTTGTGCATAACGACAAGGGTGCTGCATACATAGGCCTCAAAATTTCAAAAAAACAAAATTTGCTCAGAATTCCCTCAAATTTCGTGGAAAACTTCTCCAAGGGGTTTTAGAAGCTTGTGGAAAATCTTGAGCCATGTATCTAATTTTTTCATGGTCTTTACCTTCTTTAAGTGCTTAAATTTCAATGAAGAGGTGTGATGGTGGCTTTGTAGGTGCCTTGATCATGGCTATGATCCTTGTTGTGATCCTCAACTTCTTCATTTTCATTAATGGCATCGTCAGTCATCATATTTTCTGCCCCATCATTGTCTTTAACATCATCAGCACTCTCATTCTCTTCACTGATTTCTTCATTGTCATTTTGTTCTTCATTTGAGCTACTTGTCTTTTCATTTTTGGGGTCATCATTTTCACTGGCACCCTCTGCACTTTCATAACTATCATCTTGCTCATCATGAAGACCACTCTCCTCTTTGTCTTTGGCACTGTCATCATTTTCATTTGTGTTCATATCTTCTAACTCTTTGTCACTGTTCTTCTCTGCATCACTGAGGCTTGCTTCTTGGGTGTCACTACTGCTCTTAACCATCTGCATTTTCCTTACTATTTTGACCTTTATCCTGGCTTCCCTCTTCATCATTCTCTTCATTGTCACTTTCATTCTCGTTGTCATTAAGAGACTTATTAGTGTCATGACAGTCATGGAAGCTATCATGAATATCATGGCTATCTCTTTTTATGTCCCTTTCCTCACTGACTGTCCTATTAGTGACATTCTCTTTATCACTGTCCCCTTCATCAATGTCTTCACTATCTTCTTTGTCCTTATCTTGTTCATCAGCACCACCTTTTTCTGTACTTGGGAGTGATTGATTGGCATCATTACCATCAATGCCTTCCTCCAAGTGCTCACTGTGTTTGTCTTCATGACTGCCATGTTCATCTCCCTCCTCCTTGTCATCATCATTCTCCTTCTCTTCTTCATTAAAATCTATATCCGCCCTACTGATTTCTTCATCTCTAGACATTGTGACTCATTGTGTCTTTGAATAAAATGGTTTTTATCTTGGTGAGAGCTTTAGGTCTAGGGAGGAAAAACGAGTGACGGTGAGGGAAACTTTAACAAATGGAGGAAAAATGGAAGAAGTCAAGGAATACTTTCAGAGTTTAGAAGTTGGATTAGCTTGTACTGAGATAATTTATGCTAATGATCACTCTCCAACTGGTAATTTCTTTCCCTAGAAGGCTAAATGTGAGTTTGCCATGAAGATTAGGGTTTTTAGCCAATTTAGGTTATGGTTACTCTCCTTTGATTATAGATGCAAAAAGACCATTTGTAGGGAAAAGAGAGGTGACCACCAACATTTTTTAATTTTTGTAGGAGCCTGGGGAAATATTTGAGGAGAAAAAGAGTAATTTTAACCAATTTTTGGCAATTCTGGCCAAACTTCTTCTCTGTGCAGCACCACTTCGTCTATGCGTAGCACCAATTTGCAGAAGGTATTTGAAGGCCTTCCTGGTGTGAGAATGAGCTCTGTGATAGAGGGCTGGAAATATTTTTGACTCTAATTTCCAAAACGTCTTTTTTTTTTACATTTTGTGTCCATTTACCTGTCCAAAAACGGATTTTCCCAACACTGGTCAAAAAGTGTTGAACGATGGTGCATAAATGCAGAGTGCTGGTGCAGAAAACTTTTGGAGGTCTTCCTCTACTCCAGATTTAGCTCATGATAGCTCATTGGAAATAAATTCAAGTATAGTTGTCATTTGACCCATCAAGAAATTCATTTGGACACTTTAGCTATGAGAAAACCAGATTTTCCCAAGGTCACTCCAGCAGTGTAGAAATTCTCCTGGGACACTTGTATTTTTTATATTTCTCCCAAATCATGATACCTGTGTAAAACCTGAAGGAGGTTTTACTTCTTGGGCCTATATTGGACAAAAACCTCTCTCAAGTTTGTCAAATTCATCTCTGTTTGGTCAGAAACACAATTTGAATCAAAACTGGCCCTAGGCGTGACACATGGCTTGTCCCTTGGAATGAATTCTTGGAAAATTATGGAGGCATGATGTTTATGAGCTGGCATGGACTTATCCTTGCTGATATAATCTATCATATGACTTATTTTCTCCTATTCCCCCTTGATTGGCAACACTGTTTTGCCAATCAGTCCTTAAAACCCTAATTCTCTTTGAGCATAGGCCTGCTGCCTCTCCCTTGCTGTGGCTGTATTCTTGTGATGATTCACCCTCTTACCTTACCTTTTGTTATGCTGATTACCATCTTGATCATTCTTGCAGAAATTTGAACAAGGGTAGCTGTCCCTTGCAGAAATTGTGCTTTGGCCAAGGAGGCCTTTCTTGAATGGCTTTTTGAATAGTCTTGGATCAAGTTGCTTGACCTTATTCTTATTTGATTATGGATGTAGTCCCTTATATAGGAAAAAAAGATATTTTTAGAACACCAACTCAACCTTATGACCTATGAAACCCTAGGTGACCTAGTGGAAAGGCTCTTTGGATTTGGCCTTTGCTTGAAAACTTGATTTTGGATCCTTAGGTGTAAAATAGAGTTTTATACAAACTGATGTATTGAAGATCCAAAATCCAATGTACTCGATTTATCTAAAGAGCCTACAGAGACAGTTTTGAGACCATCAATTCTTGAGGCATTTGGGAGACACAAGAGAGTTGGTTGATTGGTGGCCCTTGGTAGCAGTGGAGGGGTTAGGCAAAACAAGACAGGGGATTAAGGCCAAAGGTGACAAAACATAGAAAAAATGAGTGATATGAGCCTCTGATGGGTCTTCTAGGATTGGTAAGTAGAGCTTGACATGAGGGGATGATGAAATAGTGAAAATTTTATCCTAAGGATAATGAAGGTAGTGAGATTTCTAGAACTCACAATGTTCATGAACTTTGTTTCTAGAAATCTAGGATAAACGTTTAGTCATCTTCAAAGGCAAAAATTACTGATGACTAACAATGTGTTCACCAGATGGTACAAAAAAACCATCGAGAACCATTCCTCTCGGGATACCCACCCAAACATTTGGTGTCCATGAACAACGAGAGAAGTGGTATATCAATGTTGTGTAATAAAGGTTAGGGTAGGCAGGTTAACATATGTTAATATATATTTAAACATTAGAAAACACTAACTTTTTTAGCACCTTGACATAAATCAGTGTTGAGAGTAAGAACCTAAGAAAGGTATGCCAGATAATATAAGCACTTAAGACCAATAACAAATTATACCTCTTGCTTAGCATTACCATAGGGTTTTATAATATAATGAGAGGATGGAACGGTAGAATCCATATTCTATAGTTTATAGAAAGGTATTAAATAAAGTTTTTAATTGTAACACCCCCTATATCATAAATAATTTTATCCTTATTTGATTGTGATTAAACTTAGTAACTATGTTGATAAAGGTAGATAGAAGATGTGAAAATTGAATAGATGATTAGTAAATTTTGTGCTATGAAAATATTGGACTTGGTTAGAGAAGGAAGAGGAAAAAGACTTCTAAAAAAATAATTCTTAGTTTCCAACTAGTTAAAAGAAACAGTTATTCCCCTCCCCATAGAGATAAAAGGAAAATATCTCAATGGGAGAGGTGGAGAGCCTAGGATGAGGAAAAGAGGAAAATATTGGACACGATGCTATTTTTGAGCAGATAATTATAGAGGAATCTTCTTAAGATAGTAAAAACCAGTTGAAATTCTTGCAAGGAATGAATTCCAAGCTGGACAACTGGTCCTAAGGCTTTAAAAGAGAAAATGGTTTCAACTTATTTCAAAACTAAAGAGCATGGGGGAGGTTTTGATGTCATTTCGAGCCTCATTGGTTGGGAGGACTAGAGAAAGTCTCTTCTGATTCCATCTCTCGAAAATTCATTTTCAGATAAATGTCCTAGTCTTTTACTTTATTGTGGCAGAATAATGAGATGGAAACCCTAACTATTTATTTTACTTTATTGTGGAAGTGTAAGGAAGTCTAAACCCTCGTTGTTTTAATATAGTTTTATGTAACAATGCTGGTGAAAATTCCATGTAATAAAAGTTAAAAGTAAGAACCAAAGTTGATGGGACACTTACTCCAAGCTAAATGTTCGGAAAAAACATCCTAGGCGGTGTTCATTTGTTTCATTATAGCAAAGGAAATTGGCAAAGGCTATGGCTAAGGAATTAAAGAGGAAAACATTATTTTTGGCACATATATTTATGAAATAATGGGAATTAGGAGAAAAGTGAGATGAAAGGTCAGTAGTTAGATGTCAGGAGGAAAATGAAGAAAATAGATGCCTCTTCTATAAAAAGGCTTCTGAGTATCAGTTGGTACCTTTTCATCAATAAATTTTTTGGAGCTTTCTCTCTCTCTTTCTCTCTCACACACACTTTTGGACACATATAATTTTCTTGGATCACTTGGGCATTGGAGCAAGAAAGGAAAAGAAAGAAAGGAAGAGCAGGATCAAGCAATGACAATGAGATTCTATGCATGTATTGATTTGAATATGTGATTTACTTGATAGATCTAGCATGGATGGTATTGCATGTGGTTTCTTGATATCTTTGAATGGGTTTTTCTAGGTGTGATAGTGTTTTTAGCCTAGCCTTGCCATTTATGTATAACTTTGATGAGATGGGTTTCTCATACTTTAGTTGGACTAGATGGTCGGATTGGATTTGAATTTGAGTGGGTCGGGTCTCCCAAATTAAAAACACATGGCCTAGTGGTCCCTGAACCGAACTGTGGATCATGGTAAAGCCACTAGCCTAATAACCCCTGAGCTAGACTTTGGGTTGTGGTAAAGCCAAATTGTGTGCCTTGGTGGGCCTATGAATCCTTGCCAGTGAATATACGATAAATCCAAGATGTATATTTCTATTTTTTTGGCATAGTAATTCTTGGATGGGATGTATGGTAAAACTTGGAGAGATGGTCTTGGTATAGGGCCTAGTGACCCTTGGATCATAGTGTGGGTTACAATAAAGCATGAGAGACTATGAGGCACTCAAATTCCTCACAGTGTAGGTGGATAACTCTGGTAGAATCCATGATTGTTTGGTTCTTTTGGTTGGTTATGAGTTCCACATTCATGCTTGAAATATTTCAGGGGGCTGATTCGATGAAAAGAGATTTAACTCAGCCAAGCTATGGTCGGGCGGAACATGGTAGTCAGATCCCCATTTGGTTCCTGCACTCATTAATGAGAAATTCATCCTTTGGTATTTAATGTATAATTGTAATCATTTTTATGTGGATTTTGTTTTTGTTGTATCTATTGTATTTATGTTGTTATTGTGTTGGTCATAAACATGTAAATTATCAGTGATGATGTATGGCTCTTTATATTTTTTTACTTGTAAGTGAATGCACATTTTATCTATGCACAAATAGATTTTATTGTACCTAATGATGTAAGGGAGAAATGCTTCTTAGCGATTCTCAGATAAGTACGACACCCCTATGTTTAAATATGTTGTTTACACCTGTAGATGCAATTTTTCTGACATGTTTGACGAAATTCCTGTCATGACCGAGAGGGGTCTATATGATTTCATGATGATGTGATTTCTTCAGTATATTTTTTTAAATGTTATTCATCATCCCCTACAGTTTCATGAATTTATAGGCAGTGAACTAAGCTCTGGGGCTAAAAAGGTAGCACAAATCTTGGAGTTGTAGGCACAAAACTAACCAAACCAAGCCCTAGTCGCCACCTTTCCTTGGCATGCGAGCAACTATAGGCTTATAGTTGCAGAGTTCCCCCTCAGGGTTCAGGGTCCTGGGAGGTTGGGTTATCTCCTAGAGATTCTTTTGATGATGTGTAAGGTGTATTTTTTTTGTTTCCATTGGTTCCACTTCCTTAAGGTCATCTAGGAGGTTGAATATCATATTAGTATCCCCTCATCACATGTTTACCCCAGTTGGTCAGTTACTTGGGTAGATGTGGGAAGAGGGTGTTACAGAGTGGTATTAGATCATGGTTCAACTCTCAGACTAGATGGATAATGTGTTGATCATGCATTATGTTGGTTGCTTATGTGTTTTACATACCTATGGTCTATGTGTTTGTTGCATATGTGTTGTGTTTCCCATGGTGGTAGTGGTGTTTCCATGGAAGTGCTTATGGGGTCGTTGTCAACATGTGGTCATGTGTTTATGATTGATTATGTGTTGTTCATGTTTATGTATTGTGCATGCACATTAGCTTACATATTTTTACATGTTCTATATGCTAGGTCACATATTAGTCATGCTTTTGTGTTTTTCATGTATGCTTGCTTGAGTGATGTCACAATGACTAAACATGCATGGGTCATTCTTGCTGGGTTACATGCTTCTTATTTCAGTGTATGGTCTGTGCTTGTGATTGTGTGGTCAAGTTGCATTTGGTATGATCATGCATTAGTTCATGTTGTGTACTTGTTATGGTTATGCATCTATGACTGGATTCCAACTAGAATCTTGATTATGTGCTAGTATACCATGTGTTATGAATTTATATGCTGTTATGATTTTGTAAATACATGTATTACACTAATTGGTTGATATTTTAGGAAGTATCCTCCCCAAATTAAACTAAGGTAAGTTGGTTTGTTTTTATTTAATTTAGCTGACATATAATTTATGCCTTGCAGAAGAAATATCAACATGGATAGAAAGATGGTAGACTACAAGGACTCTCCCTATGAATCATATGAGTATCATGTTTAGCACTCTTCTAATTTGGAAGACACAATGAGAAGCCTAAATGAAGAAACAAGGAGTTGTAAAGCAGAAAATGACAAAATCATATAGGCATAAGATAAATACGTTGAGCTGAATGAAATACTCCTTTAGAGCTTGTCAGAGTTGCAGTGGCAAGGGAAACTTCGGATAAGCCATGGACATGAGGACCGAACTAATGAGAAATATCAGGTCTCCTGGTAGACACTAGTCAGATAGAGCTAACACAGTGAGAGATGAAATTTTTTTGGACATTCTAGATAGGAGTGATGAGTACAGGTACCATTCTAGTTCTTGTTCAGATAAACATCATGATCATCATCGGTATCATCCTTATAGGAGAAGTGAAACGTGATACTTTCCAGATGAATTTAAGAAATCCAAACCACATACTTTTGATGGACTTGACTTGAAGAAACCAGAATATGTATAGGCTTGGATACTTGGAATGAACAATTTTTTTGAGTTGCATGAGTACATAGATAACATGAAGGCCATAATTTTTGTCTTTATTTTTAAAGGTAAAGCAAACATATGTCATGAAAGATGTGAAGTGTGTCAGAGACGTCATAATAGAGGAACTATGTTGGTATGAGTTCAAGAGGTTTTTTAGGAAGAAGTACTTTTCAGAGAGGTATTATGACAGTAATTCCAAATAATTTAATGAGTTAAAGATGGGTTCAATGACATATGAAGAGTAAAAACTAGGTTCCTCGAGCTACTAAGGTATGTGCCATATCTTAAGTATGAGAAGGATAAAGTTCAACAATTTGTTAGGGGTTTTCCATTAGTATTTAGAGACCATATTGAGTATAATGAGCCTCGGTCACTTGAAGTAATCGCGAATTTGGAGCATTGTTATGCATAGTCAAAGTGAAATAATGAGTCTAAAAACGTATGGAAAGGGAAAGACCAAGGTAAAGGTAAATGGAATCCTAAGAGAGTAAGACCTCAGAATGCAGATGGGAAATAAAATTTTGCACCACAAAAGAAGTTTAATGCAGTTGGACAGGTACATAGGCACAACAATAACATATATCACAACAGAAACATGGAGCTAATGGTACAGGAATTTTGGAGTGTAGGACATGTGGTGAGGAGCACCTTAGGAGAGATTTTCTGCAGCACCAGGATGGTAGGCCTAAGATATATAGTGCATAGGAGGCATAAACTGTTCATGATGGTGGGTAGAGCATTCCTTGTATCTATGTAGCTATGGAAAACATGCATGCAGAGCACCAAGAATATATCATTGAGATGGGAAGTTTGCTTTGTGATTAATTTATTTCTATTTTGATTGAATTTGGATCTAATTATATCAATGTTAATCCCAAATTGGTGAATAAGTGTGTCTTGAGTAAATAAATTCATGCAGGATCTTGGTTAGTGCAGTTGGCTACAGGTACCAAGAAAAGAGTTCACCATTGGGTAAGAGCGTGTGCATTTGGGTTAAATGGCATGCCTACATCAATAAACTTGAACATATTTCCACTAAGTTAAAAACCTCTTGGAATGTATAACTTAAGTGTCTCATCAGATTTCTGAACCACTGGTCATACTCCCATATATATTATCCAATATTCTTCTTGATTCCTTTAACTCAGCAATACTCCGCTCCTCAGATTTTGGCTTTTTAAACTTATTAACCAAACCTGCAATGTAAGCAGACTACTTTGGAGAATACTTTTTTTATCAAAATGATGGACACAAAAGCTATTAAATATTACAATTAACTTGGCATCTAGTTTCAAATTCGACTAGGTTAGACTCATTCTGGTAAACATGCTGGATTACAAACCCCTGAAAGTAATGAAAATCATGGTCTATCAATTTCAGATCAAGCTATCAATTTCAGATCAAGCTCCAGTGGCCTCGTGCATCCTCCTATGAAATATTTTGGCCTTGAATTGGCTTTCAAAACTACAAGAAAAATTCCTATAAAGGCATGTCTTAAAGAAATTTTCTTCTTCAAGAATCTAATGATCCAACTCTCCATTCATCCAACAAATAATGAAAACCAAAAGGACAGTTTTAACAAACTATATACCTATATCTTGATATTGTTTCTTTCCAACTACCTTTACCTAGGATGATCAAATGGTTGAAAATCCTCCAATCGTCTAACGTATAATCCAAAGGCTCAATGTAATGACAGATAGACAAGAAGAAATTTATTCTAAAAAAGAAACGCCTTACGACGTAAATATAAACTGAAATTAGTTATAAACATTTTTATATTTTATTATTTTAATAGATTTTGTATTATAATAATTTAAAGTATAAGATAATCAATTTATGTCTCTAATTTAAAATTCCACTAAATTATAAATTTAATTTTATATAAAAAATCATCAATATTCAAACTAATCCAACTCAACGCATTCTGAATGAACCTCAATCCATAAAATGAAACTGATAATTTGCATTAGATCCTCAATTAAAAAAAAAACTTATAAAATTTATTTCTAAATATAAGAGAAAAGATGAAACTTATAATCTACATGAACCTCAATTAAAAAAACTAAAACTTATAAAATAATAAATGTATTTCAAAATATAACAGGAAAGAGGAGATGCCATCTTCTTACACAGTGAAGCCTCTCCTCCATGCTTGGTATGTTCCAAAGTAAAGTTGTGGTTACTTTGTGGTTATGGAAGTTTCATTTGATTACACTAACATAGATTCATCAAACTATAAAATTATCCAGATTCATGCAATCGTGATTTTGGAAAGATCGACTTTCCAAAATATATCTCCAATGCATTTCACTAAAATTATATGGTCTTTCACCCAAAATATATTATTCTTTTTCCAAAATATATGTCCAAGAAATTCTAATGTAATCATGATTTTGCAAAAATTGCTTTGAAAATATCTCCATAATGTACTACACTCAAGTTTCAAAGTCCATGGATGCATACTATCAATCATTGGGTTCGGGATCCAGACACATCTTTTACTTAAAATAGTAACATACTGTCTATATATATGTTTAGTTATAGATGTTTTTCTTAAAATTTTATTATGTATATTATATGTTTCATTTATTTATTTATTAAATTCATAAAATATATTAATTTTAGACATAAATTCAAAATTATGACTTTTAAAATTATGACCTTGTAAAATCTTAAAATAATTTCAAAAAATTCAAATGTAATAATTATTTTGTAGAATCTGCGTGACAAATTTCATTGTTGCATGCTATTTTTGACCTCCCGTGGGAATCATATTTTAAAAAAAATATGTTGTATACATTACATTTATTATTTTTATGGATGTTGTAAGAATGTATTATGATACGATTTTTTTTCTTAACGGGTGTAATTAGTTTTGAATTAGAGTAGGTTTTTTCCTTAATGTGTGAAAATGATTCGTTTTTCAAGAAATTTCGATCTACTTCTAAAGAAATATCTATTTAATGTGTGATAATGCTCCACTTTTCAAGAAATTCATATTCGCTGCTCAAGCAATCTCTATAATGTACCTATAATGCACTTTATTCACTACTTAGCATATAGCTTTTTCCATTGCTTCTTTCACTTGAAGTTTGGAGATTGGATGCACATACATAATTTTTCACTTCAATTACAACAACTTGGCCTTTATATTTCCTTCTTCGTTGTGGAAAACAAAGTTGTACTCCTCTTTGTCCTATTTGTACTCAAATTCTATTGTGATCATGATTTTGCAAAAATTGCTTTGGAAAATATTTCCATAATGTACTACACTCAAGTTTCAAATTTCATGGATGCATACTATCAATCATTATGTTCAGGATCCAAACAGATCTTTTACTTAAAATTGTAACATACTATCTATATTTGTGTTTAGCAATAGATATTTTTCTTAAAATTTTGTTGTATGTATTATAGGTTTCATTTATTTCTTTTATTAAAGTCATACAATATATTAATTTCAGCGTTAAATTCAAAATTAATTATCACCTTGTAAAACCTTAAAATAATTTCAAGAAATTTAAATGTAATAATTGTTTTGGAGAATCTGCATGGCAAAGTTCATTGTTGCATGCTATTTTTGACTACCAGTGGGAATCATATTTTTAAAAAACTATGTTGTATACATTACATTTATTATTTTTATGGATGTTGTAAGAGTGTATTATGATATGAGTTTTTTCTTAACTGGTGTAATTAGTTTTGAATTAGAGTAGGCTTTTTCCTTAATGTATGAAAATGATCTGTTTTTCAAGAAATTTCAATCCGCTTCTAAAGAAATCTCCATTTAATGTGTGATAATGCTCCACTTTTCAAGAAAATTCATATTTGCTCCTTAAGAAATCTCTATAATGTACATATAATCCACTTCACTCACCACTTACCATATAGATTTTTAAATTTTTCCATTGCTTATCTCACTTGAAGTTTGGATGCAAATACCTAATTTTTTAGGTCAATTACAACAGCATGGCCTTTGTATTTCCTTCTTCATCATGGAAAGCAAAGTTGTACTCCTTTTCATCTTCTTCTGATGATGCAGGGTCTTTCTCTTTATACTCATCCTACGAGGATGCATAAACCTCATTAGAGTTAAAGGAGGAGGAACATTCACGCCTGAACAAAAAGTCTTGTAAAAAAAACATGTGCCCGTCCTCCTTTCCCAAGCCTCAAGCCTCAACTGTCTTCTTTATGCCATGAACCTTCTTAGAGAAAAAGAGAGAGATTTGACATACAAACTAATACCAAAAAAAACATAAAAGGTATTGTCCAAGTCATCTAAGGGATATGAACCAATAAATATTATTCATGTATTTGAGGCATGAAACTATGAATGGAAAAAAAATGAAATTTCAAATTGAATATAATTTTGAAACTGTGTTTAGAATGAGAGGTTTTATCAAGTGTGTATTCTTACATGTGTTTTGGTTAATGCATATGTTTTAGTGATTTGTTGTAACAAAATGTAGATATGTTTTTCTTTGTTTTGTTTTATTAAAATTTACTTGTAGTGTGATATGAGTGGTGATAAAGGTATTATAGCATAAAATTATTGGTAAATTTATATAGACATTTGTGTTTTTTTTAAGAGCATTGTGACATCAAATTAGTGATAATTTTATATGATTGATTGGCTTCTGCTTCTTCTATCTTCCTTTTTCCTCATGCCTTAAACTTGATCCATACCTTATTTTTCTTTATATATGATTTCACTCTATTAATTCTTTTATACCTAATTCACTCAGCCCATCTAATATGGAAACTATTCATTCTTTTGTACCTAGTTCACTTAGCTCATCTAATATGGAAACATTGTAAGTTTATATTACCATTACAAAGTTAGAGAGATATAGTAATTCCATAATAAGAAAAGCCCACTTATTTTTAAATATAAATTCTAAACTATCCATAATTTTTTTTAAATATAAATTATGAACTATCTATAATTTTTTTTAAAATATAAATTCCGAAATTATTTTGAAGTTTAAACTATTAAATGAAATTATAAGTGTGTAACCTTAAAAGTGAAATTAAGAAACAAAAACTTTAAATTCTTTTAATTTATATACACAACCAAAAAAAAGTACTTGACCTTTGGCGTTCTCCTTCTTTGTTTGGCATGGAAACGTCTCATCAAAATTTTCACATTTCAATTTTAAGGAGTGAGATATCAGAAGCGTTTTTTAAAGCGGACCCATTTAACACCTCGTAACCATAATTTTTAACACCGTCATCCTTGTTAAATGTCCACCACGCATACCTTGCCCAGAGACCGTTCCCCATGGACACAGAATGTAGAACAACTAGGAGTATATCGTGCTCATTTATTTCCCAACAGTTAGTTCTAGTACGCACAGATTCACCTTTAGGGAGTTTGAAGGGATCATATCGTTCAGTGTGCTCACTCTTCCGGGTCTCAATTCCCACAGATTCACCTTTAGGAAGCTTAGGGAGTTTAAAGGGATCAAATCGTTGAGTGTGCTCACTCTTTCGGGTCTCAATTCGCCTCCATCCAGTTGCTAAGTCGTCCATAGCGTAAATGTCACCGATGGGATACTCGCCAAAATCGGCATTGACATCCTCTGTATCTGACCTCTGAAATATGGCATAAAGGGTTCCGGATTTGGAGGATATCATACATCTCCCTATATCGTTAGCGACCAGGAATTTAGGGGATTTACGGGGTTTACGCAGAGCATATTTACGGGATCTAGGAAATTTCGTTAAAAGCCGAGAAAACGTTGTGTTCTCTTCTCCTCCCTCTACCCACACGTTGCTCTGAAAGTCGAAGTGCATTGTAACTAGTAGTTCAGTGTCATTGAAGCCTGAATATACCCAGATATTAATATCTACTAAATACAGTTTTCCTTTCCACGGGATGGGTGTAAGAGATATGTTGAACATCCGTGGACACTCTGGAAGAACTGACCACTTTTCAGAGTTTACGTCTAACGACAACATTGCTGCACGAAGTCTATCGGTACCCAACAACACTATCAACCGATCTCCGACTGCTACTTTCCTAATCCGATGAGAAAACTGGTTGTCGAGTTGTCCAACTATTGTGGAAGTATCCAAAGCCCGGAAAGACCTATCGGAGTTCCGCCCTGAATTTAGTATGTAACAGAAGGGATCCTCCCGATGATTGCTTAAATTCCAAAAAATAATTTTATTTCCGATCGCTTCGACAAAAGATTCAGCATGGGGGCGTCCGTTAGGGAATTCTTGTGGTGGCATCTCATGTGGAATAGTCAAAGCCGTGAACTCATGTTGAGGGAAGGTTGAAAACCTCTTGTCTCGGACTAGACACTCGATAAATTTCATTTCTCTAACCATCTCTCCAGACCTCATCTTCGGGATCACGCGAAACAGAAGATTGCATTGTGGTGGTGAGGGCGGTGCTGCGTCAACCAAATGTCGAAGTCTGTTAGCTATAAGTGCAGACCTGGCATTGAAAATGAGGGTGCGTAGACGGCTGTCAAGAGTTGGAATAATTCGATGGCTTATAAGATCGTCGTTCATCCAATTGAAACTTTCCATCGCTGTTGAACTGCCACTAATTTCTCTAATTCTTGGAGGCAGCAAATCAAGAATCTCCTCTAACTCGTGCTCATGCTCATCATCTTTTGCTTTTGCGTTGGGGATGTTAAATGGACGTTCCATGTTCTCTTTTAGAATCTCCAAGATGATTTGCCGAGTGAGCAGTACGGAATATATCAATGAAATATGACTCCACAATTTTGTTGCAAAAAGAATCTCCAATAAAATTGCCGAGCGAGTACTAAAAAATATATCAATGAAATATGACTTTCACTTTAAACTCGATCATAATATTTATATCAATCATCCAGGAAGGTTGGTCGGCTCTTGAGAAGGGCACCACGTCTTTTTAATTGTGTGTTTCCATTAATTGAAATATGGTTTTGTTTTTTAATGGTGTATTTCCACTTAATTGAAATATAATTTTGTTTTCTATGATTTAGTTTGAGTTTTTTTTTTAAGATTTGATTTTTTTTAAGACATTTATATTGGAGATTAGCGGTTTTTGTAGAGAATTTCTACTACAATTGTATGTATGTAAAATTGTTAAAGACTAGAAGGTATTGGACATATTTTCTATGACGGTTGTATTTTATGCGAAATTGTTGGAGACTACAGGGTTTTGTGAGAAAAAAAATTTCTATGAGATTTGACGTGCTCTCTTTTTCTCTATGATGGTCTTTGAGAGCACAAATTGTTGATTTAAATGATGTTATTCATTAGAGGAGTTTTGAGGTCTGAAATGAGATTCATAAGGAAATTATAAAATAATAGTGGAAATAATTAAATAAGATTAGATTACATCATCAAATTTTAGAGAGAAAAACTAAAAAACTATTTTTTCAACTTATCTCCATATGGGTTTACTCAAATTTCAAGGAAAAACACCTTTGGATGCAGAATTTGATTCTTTATCCAAAGAGTACCCATGTTGCATACTTTCGATGGACCCTGTTACACAAAAAATTAGAAATACATTAAAAACATGATTGCAATCACGTTTTCTCATGTATTTCTCATTTTGTTTTGTAGCAGGGTCTATTGAAAGTATGCAACATGGGTACTCCTTGGATGAGGAATTAAATTTTGCATGCAATTAGTACTTATGCTTGAAACTTGAGTGAAACCTTAGGGAGGAGATAAGTTGAAAATATGAGTTGAAAAAATAGTTTTATTATTTTTTTATTTTTTTACTCCAAAAATAGCGAATCATCCCCCATGGTTGACACCATCATCTTAAATCCTAGGGAGATCTGGCATTTTCATGGGCTTATATTATAGCCTGAAATATAAAGTAGTCCAGAAAGTGTTCAACATGTAGCAACGTTATTTCTACAATATTCTAGTTGGAAATATAACTTTATATTGATTGAAATGGCCTTTGCATTAATTCATTTCAAACATTTAAGTTGAATTAAAGAATTATGTTGATCTCCTCATGGATGTATGTTGTCCCATATACTATATAAAAGAAAAATGTTTATCTGGTTGTGTTGTTCTTGTATTCACATCGTTCCAACTCAAATCCCCATTTTCTTGGGATGCATTGACTGTAGTCCTGCATTTATAGATATAGAGAGAGTTGACTGAAATTTATATAATTGAAGTAATAGCCACTTCTCCCAAGACTCTTCCAGTTCCAATCTAAACTGAGACAATTTTAAAAGATCAGTTCTATAACATGACTTTTAGCATCTGCAATGGTAGTTGTCTCAAAATAATATCCAATGATGACTTGATAAGTGCATTAATTGTACCCTTTTTTTCTTTTCCAAATCCTGAACTTATAATTTCCATCAATGGTTTAATTGCTTTCCTTCAAGCATTAATTCTTGGTGATTGTAAATTTTTGGGTGTGGTGGTGTTATTTGATAGACTCTACGAGGCGAAGAAATTCAAGTTTGTTGCAAAGTGTTGTGAAATCATTGCTCTAGTCAAAAAATAACTAATGAAGGAAATTGTTGTCTTACACTAGGAACCAAGGCCCTTCTTCATACATATTGATTTGGCAAAAAATACACATGCCATCATGTTATTGGATGATAGTGATGAGTTGACATATAAGTTGGCACACAGGTGGTAGTGATGTTAGTAGAATGACGCATGGGATGACATGGAAGGTGACATGTGACATGTAGTTCAACATTTTCAAGTGGCCAAATGGACCAAATCTAGGTGACACATGGCATCTTCCATCATGTGAAATGTGACAGAGTAATGTCATGTGATGAAAGGTGGAAGACATGTCATCGTGCCACACCAATGTTCAATTTTAAGTGTTTATGAAGTGGGGCATGTCTAAAAAAAGCTGAGAAATGGATTGTAGTAAACGAAGAAGTCAATGTCACTTGATAGACTTCACACAATGCCATATTGAGCTTCAAGAAATTGAAGAAGGTAGGCATGTTGGTGAGATGTCTTGGTGTTAGCCCCGAAATCATATAAAATTAAGGAGCCAAAGCCTAAGGAAGAGGGATATCTTAGGTAGGAGTGTGATAGATCTAACAGTGGGCAACGAATGATACAACATTTTAAATTCAATAAATGCATATCCATGAGACTTGCACCAATGAATATTTCAAGGAATTTTCCTATGTAAAGTGCTTTGGGCCAAAAGGAAATATTATAGTGGTTTTTGGTTAAGAAAATGGAAAACTAACATTTGGTTGAAGGTGTCATAGTTGGAGGCACAACGTAGTTAGGTGAAGGTGTAGCCAAATTTCAACCCTCCATAGAATGTAGAAAACTTATAGGGAAATGGTTGAGCAGACCAATACACCTTTTTCTCTAACAAAAACACAAATTAAGGGAGGTTATAACCGCTCCCTGATGTTTCTCCAATTAGATACAGTTGAATTCACATCATTACAATTAATATATTTCAATCTATTAGACGTTAGACACACTTAATACATCATATTACATCATTATTCACCATTCGAAAATTGGATTTTGCCCTAAGATTACAAAAAATGACTTTTTGGTGAAAAGGTACCGTGAAGACTCTGTTTTCGTAGTGTGTCTGTAGAAAATCCATATTGTGGACTTCTCGAGCTGATTTGATGATGATGCTTTCATCAATTTTTTCTCTGAAAACTGTTAGAGGTTGATGAGGGTGTCTTCTATGCCTCTAAAGGTTTTTTTCATCACAAAACATCCAGCAAAATATTGAAAAGATGCATTTCACAAAACTGGTCTATTAAGGTAGCGTGAGTGCTAAAATGAGGGTAGAGAGCTATTTTTGAGGCATTTCTTTGCATTCCTGTGTAAAACTGACTCCTAGTGAAGGAAATTGAGTGCAAATCATTAACATACAATCTAAGGTCTTTCCAAAATTACAATCCATTATTTATTTAGATGCCTCCATTGATAAAGGTAGCGTGGGCACGCTACCTTTTTTCCCTTACAATAGATTTCTTAAAAATGGCTAGTTTACAAAAAGTGTCCAAGTGTCTTCAAAATTAGCTCAAGGTGTTACATTGGCTCATGAAAAATTCCTCTTCAACCTTCTAGTTAAAGTTCTGCTTGGCTCTTTGTCTACTTATTTTCCCTTCTTATATTTTTCTGCCACATCAGTAACCACACTTTTTCCTTTGTCAAGTGATACCATTGTGCTTGATTTGATATTTCCAGCCTTTGCTTGGCATTTCAAGAGCTTCCTATTCTTTTTTTGTAAAAGTGCCACCATGTAGTTGTATTTATCAATCCTATCCTTTAACTCAACAATTTTAGCATCCTTCTTCTCAAGGAGTTCCTCAGTTGTTTCAAATGTATGGGATTCTTTTTTAATATCCTCAGAAGGTATCTGTTCCTTTCCTTGTTCTTCTTCACTTTCACGTGGACCTTCATATCTTAAAATTGATGTCTCCTTGGTCATTAAAGGAGAAGATGCATTTTGTTTGTCATCAAAACCAAAGGTGAGATTTTTAGCTATGATTCTTGTAATTTCCCTTTGACTCCCTTCAATAGTAGGAGTAGCTTTTAGTTTTCTAGACGAACCAACCTTTTGAGGCATGAAGGTTGAAGGTGATGAAATAAAAATTTTCTATACAAATGCCTCCCAAGGCATGCCAATAGCTGACAAGAGATGGAGGATAATCATTTTAATCAAACAGTGATGGAATAAACTAGTATAGTGATCTCCTACCTTGCTTCTTACCTTCTCAAACATTTTAACAAGACTCTTGTACAAAAAATGTGGTAGGCTCATCTTCTTGGCAGAGGTGAAATGCATCAAGAGGCGGATATGATATAGATATAAAAGAGAATATATGACTTCACAACTAAAGTATGAAATTATCACCCTCATCAAAATTATGTAGTTTTATCGCAAGTGTGTCATAGGAAAGGTAGCTGCAGGAGCTTCTTTATATGGTGTTTTCAGGAAAATCTTCTAACATTCTAGGTCAAGATCAACACTTTTAAACCAAATCCCCCCTTGAAGAGGTATCTCGGTGGCAGAAGAAATGGCTTGAGGAGATATCATGAAATTAACCCCAATGATGATGATCTCATTCTCTTTAAACATGGTAGCGAATACACTAGTCAACTTCACATTGAATCTGACCTCTTGGATTTTCTGGCAAAAAGGGAGGCAACTAGCTTCTTCAAATAACATTATAATGTAAGGGGATTGCATAATCTCAGTGATTTTTTGTGGCTCAATCCAGCTTACTTTTCCTCCTTTAATATAAATCTTTTTCTCCTTTTCAGTGCTCATGATGACACCTTGTTGTATTTGACAAAACAGGGCAGGGAAACAAGGGAGTTTCAACTTTTGGTGAATGGAGGGGGATGAAGAGGGGAAAATGAATTTTAAATTTTTGTTAAAATTTGAGGGAGTGTGGAGGGAGATTAGGAAGGCTATGAGAGTGGAAGGGACGAAAAATGACGACGAGAAGGGGTGCAAAAAGCCAAAACATATGTCTGGTGTTTAAAACATATAGAGGTTTTGTGGAAAAATGAAAAAAACGGCAGAGATGTGGGGAAAATTCTTTGAAAGAGATGGGAAAGGTGATGAAATAATTTATTAATATAATTCTATCAAATTTTGAAGTCTTTTTCTATAACTTGAGTCGAAATATTGAAAGCAAGAAAAACTGTGCAATGAGACCCTAGAAAACTATTGAATTTGGCATTTTTGAGAATTTAGGAGGAAACCACTTGAAATATTGATGAAACTACTTGTTGAAAAGCTATAAAGAGCTTGAAAATTATTGGTTTTGAAGATGTTGATCTCTTGGTTTTTCCCTTAAATGAAAAAATCGAGTTTTGCTGAAAACATAGCGATTCGAGCTAGAAACGTAGTGTGGAGGAAGCTATGTTACCTTTGAGGCATCCTTAGGCAGATTGAAAGATGTGGATGGCTTCATCCTTAGTTTAGCATGAGTGCTAAAATGAGGGCAGAGAGCTATTTTGAGGCATTTCTTTGCATTCCTGTGTAAAACTGACTGCTGGTGAAGGAAATTGAGTGCAAATCATTAACATACAATCTAAGGTCTTTCCAAAATTGCAATCCATTATTTATTTAGATGCCTCCATTGATAAAGGTAGCATGGGCACGCTACCTTTTTTCCCTTACAATAGATTTCATAAAAATGGCTAGTTTACAAAAAGTGTCCAAGTGTCTTCAAAATTAGCTCAAGGTGTTACATTGGCTCATGAAAAATTCCTCTTCAACCTTCTAGTTAAAGGTTTGCTTGGCTCTTTGTCTACCTATTTTCCCTTCTTATCTTTTTCTGCCACATCAGTAACCACACTTTTTCCTTTGTCAAGTGATACCACTGTGCTTTATTTGATATTTCCAGCCTCTGCTTGGCATTTCAAGAGGTTCCTATTCTTTTTTTGTAAAAGAGCCACCATGTAGTTGTCTTTATCAATCCTATCCTTTAACTCAACAATTTTAGCATCCTTCTTCTCAAGGAGTTCCTCAGTTGTTTCAAATGTATGGGATTATTTTTTAATATCCTCAGAAGGTATCTGTTCCTTTCCTTGTTCTTCTTCACTTTCACGTGGACCTTCATATCTTAAAATTGATGTCTCCTTGGTCATTAAAGGAGAATATGCATTTTGTTTGTCATCAAAACCAAAGCTGAGCTTTTTAGCTCTGATTCTTGTCATTTCCCTTTGACTCCCTTCAATAGTAGGAGTAGCTTTTAGTTTTCTAGACGAACCAACCTTTTGAGGCATGAAGGTTTAAGGTGATGAAATAGAAATTTTATGTACAAATTCCTCCCAAGGCATGCCAATAGCTGACAAGAGATGGAGGATAATCATTTTAATCAAACAGTGATGGAATAAACTAGTATAGTGATCCCCTACCTTGCTTCTTACCTTCTCAAACATTTTAACAAGACTCTTATACAAAAAATGTGGCAAGCTCATCTTCTTGGCAGAGGTGAAATGCATCAAGAGGCAGATATTATATAGATATAAAAGAGAATATATGACTTCACAACTAAAGTATGAAATTATCATCGTCATCAAAATTATGTACTTGTATCGCAAGTGTGTCATAGGAAAGGTAGCTGCAGGAGCTTCTTTATATGGTGTTTTCAAGAAAATCTTCTAACATTCTAGGTCAAGATCAACCCTTTTTAACCAAATCCCCCCCTGAAGAGGTATCTCGGTAGCAGAAGAAATGGCTTGAGGAGATATCATGAAATTAACCCCAATGATGATGATCTCATTCTCTTTAAACATGGCAGTGAATACACTAGTCAACTTCACATTGAATCCGACCTCTTGGATTTTCTGGCAAAAAGGGAGGCAACTAGCTTCTTCAAATAACATTCTAATGTAAGGGGATTGCATAATCTCAGTGATTTTTTGTGGCTCAATCCGACTTACTTTTCCTCTAATATAAATCTTTTTCTCCTTTTCAGTGCTCATGATGACACCTTTATTGTTGTATTTGACAAAACAGGGTAGGGAAACAAGGGAGTTTCAACGTTTGGTGAATGGAGGGGGATGAAAAGGGGAAAATGAATTTTAAATTTTTGTTAAAATTTAAGGGAGTGTGGAGGGATATTATGAAGGTTATGAGAGTGGAAGGGACGCAAAATGACGACGAGAAGGGGTGGAGAAAGCCGAAACACATGCATGGTGTTTAAAACATATAGAGGGTTTGTGGAAAAATGAAAAAAACGGCAGATATGTGGGGAAAATTATTTGAAAGAGATGGGAAAGGTGATGAAATCATTTATTAATATAATTCTATCAAATTTTGAAGATTTTTTCTGTAACTTGAGTCGAAATATTGAAAGCAAGAAAAACCGTGCAATGAGACCCTAGCAAACTGTTGAATTTGGCATTTTTGAGAATTTAGGAGGAAACCACTTGAAATATTGATGAAACTACTTGTTGAAAAGCTATAAAGAGCTTGAATATTATTGGTTTTGAAGATGTTGATCTCCTGGTTTTTCCCTTAAACGAAAAAACCGAGTTTTTCTGAAAACATAGCAATCCGGGCTAGAAACGTAGTGTGGAGGAAGCTACATTACCTTCGAGGCATCCTTAGGCAGATTGAAAGATGTGGATGGCTTCAAAATATTCATGTGCAGCTTCAGTGTTCGGAAAACCAGCAATAAAGAGGGTTTAAATGATGGTTTTAGTGAAAGAGTAGTGACACACTACCTTTTCACCCATAAGATGATGTTTTGGCCAAAACTATATTGCTGAGGAGAAAGAAAGGCTTAGGAGAGGGAAAATTAGTCTGATTGATTAGAATTGAGGCGAATTTAATCCTTGCTGAGCTTTTTGAGGGTGGATGAAGTGAAAGAGTAGCAAAATCATGGAAACTTAGTGAGTTTTTCCTTTGCGTAGTGAGCTGGCTAAGGTTTATAAATTTTAGCTGATGGAAGGCATTGTTGGAGGATGAGAGGTCTTCTTGAGAAATGGAAAAAGAGAATGAAAAATTTATGTAGTTTTTATATCTTTATACCATTTTTGATAATGATAGTTTGGCTTACCAATTCACCTTTAATAGTTTTCTTTGAGTGGCTTTTGGAATCTTTGGAGCAACTTACATTTAAACTTTAGAAGTTGTTGCACACGCTTTGAACTGATTTAGTACCAAATATTTTGAGAAGATACTTCTTCCACTCATGATGACCTATCATGACATCACCTTAACTATATTTTCATTATTCGACACCATCATGACACATTACAGACTATGAAACCATGAACTTAACCATAACATCTTGAAATGAAAATTTGACCATATAAATATGGTTGTCATGACAATTACATCAATGACTCATGACTTATAACCTTTCATGATGGCAGCACAAAGTAACCTTTTTATAATCCTAGTCATGGTGGAAGAAGAAAACACCTAACAACCTAAACCAATGAACAAAATTTTATTTTGACACTCAATGAAATACTAAAAATTTGAAAAAGGCTCAGACAAATTTATAAAGAGCATACCTATTTGATCACTAGTGACAGGAAAACTTGACTGGCACTAATAGACCTTATTCTAGATTATTTCAGTAGAGAGAACTTGTAAAAATTTCCACGTGTCATTGTATTAACCTTCAGCCCTGAAAATGATATCCAAAAAACCACAGTCCATCCTCTTTCTGTCACTTTTGAGAAAATTTGAATCAAATGCTCAGAGAGAAAGTTATGAGGATTTTCCCAAGGTCACTTATGTGACATGGAATTGTGGATCTTGCAAAAGCCATAACTTCCTTATATCATATCTCTGAAAATGTAGTGAACCAAGATTTGACATTTGGTCATGAGGTTCATTAGGATTTAGCTCAAACGGTTTTTTTTTTTATCTTCTGAAGATTAGTAGAAACAAAGTTATAGTGAAAATTCCATGATGACTTGTTTTGGAGGATATATGAACTTTCTTTTTTTAGAGTTGATAGGGGCTTCAATAGTGAAGTTTTAATGATACCTTTAGGATTTTAACAAATTATTAATTGTTAATTCTAATTGATAAATATTGTGTATTTTTTTTCTTATGCCCTAAGGAAGATGCTCTATCTAAATAGATTATTATTTTTAATGAGATGTAGGAGCTATATGGATGCATAGTGGCTTGAAGCCCTTAATTAGGATAGTTTTTCCACAAAGTATGGCAAGAAACCCTTAATATTAATTTTAGGTGCCTACAACAAATGGAAATGTGCCAAGTTGCCTTCTTTTTGGGTTTTAGACCACCAACTGCGGTTTTTACCTTGAAACTCACTTATCTCTCTAACCAGGAGGAACCACGTGGCGTACCACATACGACTAGAAATATCTCTTCAAGGAGAATCTAATTACATGGATATACAATAAAAAATCAATGATTTGACCCTTCAAAAACCCTTGACAATGTCGGGGTACAGGGAACCATCCAATAGTGTAGTTGTTATCTAGATGTAATATGATAATTACTGAGAGGTTTTCATTATCCATTCAACATCAATTACTTGTGTTTTTGGTCAAAGTAAAACCCAATCAAATCCATGGGTTGACATCAATGACAACACCATCCAATAATCTCCCCCTTTGTCATTGATGGAAACACACGTATTCCTCCTATGAGTACAATTATCCTTGACTTAATTCTTTACCTCCTTCTCGAGATTTCAATCTCCTTCTCAGGTTTTCTATCCCCCTTTGAAATCAATGGCAAAGGTTTACTCCCCCTGAAAATTGTATTTCTTCATGTGGAATTTTTATCTTCATGTGATCCCCCTGACGAGAAGCCTTATTATAATAATCTATCAATGATGATCCTTATGGACCTATAACCTGCATTTGCTCCTGTTGACAAGAAACCTTCCTCTAGAAATATCTCAAGACATGTAAGCCTTTGACTATTCTTCTCCCCCTGAACTTGTAATGGATTTGACACATTTTTCCTGAAATTTCCATTTTTTCCATGTTGTTTGTTTGTCAATGGTAGAGACGTGCTAGATATTTTTGTATAAACTCCCCCTCTTCAAAATTCAAGGATTCGACGAACTGGATTGTTCAAAATAGTGTATCGTTTAACGAACGATATTGACTCGAGTCATTATCTAAAGAAACTATTGATTCCTCATTACCTATTACAAACCCTGAAAGCATAATTGTTGAGACATTCTTGTCTTTATGCAATTCTTGTTGATCCTTTACCTATCCTTCCTATATTTGTACCTATCTCTTCTTCCAAACCTTCTTATTCTCATGACCAATATTCATGATTGATTTCATTTTTTTCCTATAGTGATGAGCTATTTTCCCATGATTATGACATTTGTAACATTCCTTATCAGGATTGTACCTGTATTCTTGAGCTATGTGTCCATAGTTATGACTCTTGAAGCATTCAATGTTGCCCATAGGTGATTCCATATGATATCTGCAATCGTGAGATTTATGGATATAGTTATGGAATTTGAAACATTCAATGTTTGGCCCATTTGGAATATATTCTTTGCTAATAAGATAATCATGGAACCTGTCTCGTGATTCTCCAAAATTGTTTCTAATATTTTGCGAATAATGATTGTACCTGTCAAAAACTTCACAATCCCTAGCCATATGTCCATAGTTAGCACATAAAAAGAAATAACCATTAAATAAATGCATATACTTGGATGTGATGGTCCTTTATAGTTATACCTGTCAAAAAATTTACAATCCCTAGCCATATGTCCATAGTTAGCACATAAAAAACAATAGCCATTAAATAAATGAACATACCTAGAAGATTTATCGTTCTTCTTTGGAGACAGTGTTATAGTTTGTTGTTGTCCTTTGTTATTTAGTGCTTTGGTCTTGGTTTTTGGAATTGCAACATTCTTCATGGGATTTTCATTCTGATCAAATTCCTTTTTAGGATCATCCTGCGAAAATGTGGATCTTGCACCTTCATCAACTGGAGCTTTACCAGCTTTAATTGCCTCCATTTTTTCTTCTTCATCTGTCTTATCTTGTAAGCGTTATTTTTGTGATTCCTTGAGTTTGTTGATCTCATAAAGTGATACATCATGTTCTTCTTTCTTTTTAGAAATATCTTCTTGAAACCATATTTTTAAGGTCTCCCTTATTTTTTCTTCCTCCTCAACTTGTAGCTTGACAAGAGCAATCTTCTCTAATTCTCCGTTGAGAAACTGTATCTGATCCTTCTGCTTCTCGATCTCAATCTTGAGCTTGCTTAGTTCAAGCTAAAGAGGTTTCCAATTCCTTTTTATTCTCGTGAACTATGGATATGTATCTTTGATCAGATTAATTTCTTTAAGTTTTTGCTTCTCGCATCTGTTGTTTGATCCTACTAATCTCTACAAAGGCTGTGTCAAGTTATTGTTACTTTTTTTTGACTTCTCCCCTGAAGTATTGTGTCTATTTATTCTTGATTTCTTCCAATTGAGCTATAAGACTTCTAATAATATTCTTATACTCTTAATTTTCCTTGATGAGTTATTTTTCTGCCTTCAATTTTGCTTCCAAAAGTCTTGTATTTTCCTTTTGACTTTTGAGTTCCTTTATCACTTTCATCACTTCATTTTGAAACTTTGTCTGAGCCATTTCCTCAATTTATTCATCATTTTTCAAAATAATATAAATTTTCAATAACATCTTGCATGATTTTTTTGTTGAATAGAGATTATGAAGTTTTTCCCATAGATCTTTAGCTGTTGAAGATTGACCAACTTTTGTTTTCATAGAATTTGGAAAAACATTCAAAATTATATTCATGGCCTTTGAATTGTACCTTTTAGCTTCGTCATTAGATGTGTCCGCAGAAAGAACTGATTCCCATACTTCAGGTGCCTAAAAATGTACTTCCACCCTAGATTCCCACATCTAGTATTTATTTGCATCAAAATTAGGGATTGGTACACAATACTCGCATTCTTCAGATTTTGTTGCACTTGTACCTTCCTTTGAAATACTTGCAACTCGATTCTTTGGCTTTCCCATATCTATTATACAAAATCTGCCTTCTAGTGGTTAAGTTGTTAATAAAGGAGCCAAGATTTGATATCAATTGTTGGAAATACTAAGAGGGGGGAGGAGGTGTGGGGGGGAGGGGGGGGGGGGGGAAGGGTTAATCAATATTTCTTAGCAACTAGCTCATTTTAATCCTTTTCGTAGCATTAGTTATACTTCAGTTATTATCAATGTTATTCTTCAATAATTATAAACAATAATCAAAAGTAAACAACACCATACCACAATGCAAAAAGATAAAACAATAGACACAAATATTTTTAGGTGGAAAACAACATCAAGGTCAAAATCACCCAACACTTCTCTAGTAATTGTCTTCTTCTCTATTTAAAAGAAATATTAGTTACATAAATATTTAAGCTACAATTGAGGGATGTGTCAACCCCCTAATTCATAGGACACAACCTGTAGGATGCTACTAAACCCTAATATCCTGCTACAACCAGAAGGACACCACAACACCCTGTAGATTAGACTGCAACTTGATGATTGCCCCAACACTCTGTTTACCAACTGTGTCGGAATGGATGTTTCACTGCCCTGTCAGTTTATGAGCCACAACTATGTTAGTGTCAGTCTAGTCATACTGCCATCAATGATCAAAATTTGTCTTTGCATTTTCATATTAGGAGTTCCATACCATAAATTTCATCATTCTGCTAGGTCATGGATCCATTGATGGTAGTGATTTTTCATCAGTTTTCCCTCATGTGAAACTTGCTGATTCTCCTCTCTATGGTCTTTAGTCATGAGTTACTTTCACTTTGTGAGTCATGTCAGTGGGTCATAGGATGGGTCTCATTAGGTTCTAGGATCTCACCATGGTCAAATTAATGAGTCAAGTGTCAATAAATATCAGCAAGGTCATGAGGAAGTCAATAAACTCAAAGTCACAACACTTGGGAAAATCAAACAAATGTTTTATTCAATTTGATGTAATTTTCACCTCAAAACCATGTTTTGAGGTGAAAACATGATACTTTTCTTTTAATTATCATCTTTATGTAATTTAATGTCATCATATGTAATAAGTCAAACTTCAGAAAGCTGCTATCTCCACAAAGTCACCACCCTGCCTCTCAGAGAAGTTTTCCATAGCATTTTTAGTCCAGAGTCATGTTCTAAGTATGTCCATTAGAAAGAGCCTGAAAAGAGCTTTCCAATGGTATATCATACTCTCAAAACTGACTCCTGGATCGAAAATTATGCCTAAGTGAACAAAGTCCTCTATACCCTAAACCAACTCCTTTTGCCATTTCTTCCTAAACTTTACTCCATTAAAGTTTAATATTTCCTTTTATAAACCCCCTTTTCCCCTATCCAATGGCATAATCGTGTTGTAAAAGTTTTAAAAACAATGCGATTGGATTATCTTATTAAAAAAACCACTTCCCCTCGATACCTTTTAAACTTTATAACAAAGTTTAAAGTTTTATTATAATCCCTGCCGTTCCAAACCTTTCCCTTTCCCATCGAAATCACACCATACATATTGTTCGCCCCGATTAGCCCATTGTAAAAAATCCGATGCGATTGCATTCACCCTGCCTGAATACATCCTGGCCGTTGATCTGATCGACAATCGGACGACCCAAACTCCATCGCTCCATCGCAATCGGCAATTTCACAAAGTGTTACACCCTATTGAGCCTCGCCGATTGCAAAACCCCAATTATATCTCCACCATCGATCGCCCCCTCCAATCAGATGACTCATACACCATCGGGCCTGTTATTGCCCAAATCCACCTTAGGCTGAAGGAAGGCGGGATTCAGGGTAACACCAAACCACGCTCAGTCTGGTAGCTAGCCCTACCAGAATAGGAGAGGGCTCTCTCCGGGTCAATCTCAGGAAATATGTATCAATAGGACTTGAGATGACTGAAATTGCTAATTTTAGGCTAGGTACATGAATCAAGGAGTTTGGAATGATTTTGGGGTTTTGTTGGAAAAAGGGAAAGGCGATTTGATTGGGGACATGCAAAGAAGGATCGAGAAAAAGTAGACCGCTCTGATACCACTGATCCGAATTTATGCAAGAATGCAACAGAATACACATATAACCACAAATAAAAAGATGCAGCGGAAATAACACTTCATTTCATTAATATTGAAGAACTGAAATTTTCTTACAGACATAATGGAAATAAACTAGCTAGGGCGCTGGTAGCTTATCTATGAGAAGATATGTGGCAGCTAAAAGCCTCTGAATTGTGTTACAATGAGGCTCGAGTGCCTATTTATTATTTAGAAACAATGGAAAACCCTAAACATCCAAAACCGTAACCCTAGGAGATGAAGTGCCAAAACTATGGGCCCCGTTTGGGAAAATTGGTGTTTCAACTTCCTGAGGACGTGAATTTGGCATACGATCTCCGTTTGACGTGCACCATACCTCATTAGAAAGATCTATCCAAGGACTAAAACTTTCGGTGCGAGAAACATCGATCTATGGACCCATGTTTCTCTTGCTTTTCCCAAAAAACGTTGTTTTGGGCCTCAAAAAGGCTCCGGAAGTTTAGGACCTGAAAAACTGCTAAAAATAGTAAGTTGTGTTGAAAATGAACTACTGAAAGAGAAAATGGTGGGGCCCCAAGTGGAATAGGCGGGTGGCCACCAATATACACCTAGATCATAGATGATACAAATGACAAAACCTCCTTTCTATATATAGGAGTCCATGGGGTCACAATATAATCCTATCCGACTTAACAAAAATAATGTAAGGGCACAATAATAACAAAATGGGGGCTACAGGGGTACAACAATAACCATAAGGGGGCTACACAAAAAATAATAAGGGACTACGCTAGTAATATAGGGACCTAACATGCCCCTCTCCTTCAAAAAAATGTTGTCCTCAACACTTGAGTATATCTGGATGCTTTTGTATAAAATTCTCATCCTCCCATGTAGAATCTTTAGTGGGTAAATTCTTCCACTTGAAGAGATACTCTGAAATTGATTGATTCCGTAGTTCTTGTTTTTGTGACTGCTTCAGGTTCCAATATGATTTTTCCTTCCTCATCCATTTCTGGCAATATTTTTTAAATTGGAAGTTTGTCACCTATAACCTTCTTTAAGCATGAAACATGGAAAACTGGATGCACTCGAGTAGAAGAAGGAAGCTCCAATTTGTATGCCATAGTACCAATCTTTCGCAACACCTTGTAAGGACCATATTACTTTGGCGATAATTTATTATCCTTCTTAGCTTGCTTGAGGGAATTTTGTTTGTATGGTTGTAGCCGTAAAAATACCTAGTCTCCTACATCAAAAATTCTCTCACTGCGATGTTGATCTGCCTGTTGTTTCATTCGATTTTGTGCCAAATTTAGGTTATCCTTTAAGATTTGGAGAACTTTTTGTTGATGCTCGATGTGATCTTCCACTGCTTGAACCTTAGAATTTTCTCTTAAATATGATGTGATGGACGGTGGATGATATCCATAAAGTGCCATAAATTTTTGTTGCAGTATGGAAGGAAGTGCGATTCAGACATAGGTAACCACTTGACCCATTGTGTTTGTTTATCAAATACAAAACAATGAATATATCCTTCCAAAGATTTGTTCACTATCTCATTTTTCCCATTGGATTGAGGATGATAAGATGAGCTATGAGCTAGTTGAGTACCCAAACAAGAAAATAATTCCGTCCAAAAATTTCCAGTAAAAATGGGATCTCTGTCGCTTACAATATTCTTTGGGTTTCCATGTAGCTTTTGAATTGTTTCCATAAATACAGTAGCAACTGTACTTGCTTTAAATGGATGAGAGAATGCACAAAAGTGTGCATACTTGGTAAGTCTACCAACTACCACCATGATGACACTCTTTCCTTCGGACTTAGGTAAAGTTGTGATAAAATCCATTGAAATCTCCTCCCAAAATCGACTTGGAATGGATAAAGGTTGTTGAAGACTCGGGGTCTTAATTGTCTCCACTTTAGTTTGCTGGCAAACCAATCATTCCACCACAAAATTTTGAATATCAGATTTAAGGCCATCCCAAAAAAAATATTTCTTCATGCTGTGGTTAGTTTTTAAAATTCCTGAGTGTCCTCCAAACGAAGGAGTGAGCAATTCCAAAAGAATATTTTGTTTTATTTGGGAATTATTACAAATATATAAGTGATATTTGCACCATAAGGAATCATTTTTCCAATTAAATGTATCAGATGTACTAAGGTCTTGCTGTAAATTTTAAATGAGTGTCCACACTTCTTTGTCCTTTTTCCATTCATCCCTTGCTTCGGTTATCCAATTTGGTTGGATAATAGAAATGGCACAAAGCAATACTTCCACTTATTCATCCTTTCTTGAGAGTGCATTTGCAACAACATTTAGCTTCCCTTTTTTGTAGATGATTTCAAAGTCATAAACCAACATCTTTGTGACCCATTTTTGCTTCTCTTCTAAAGATAGTCTTTGTTCCAAAAAGTATTTAAGACTACCATGATCAATTTTTACCTTGAAGTGTCTTCCCATTAGTTAAGGTCACCATTTATTTAGTGCATGTAGTATTACCAACATTTCCTTCTCATAAATAGCTTTCTGTAAATACTTTCCTTTGATTGGATGATTTTCAAAAGCAACGGGTCTTCCTTCTTGCATTAAAACAACACCAATTCCATTTCTTGAGGCATCACATTCCACAATAAAGGTTTTTGTGAAATCTAGTGTAGGTAAGACCGATGCTAGGCACATTGCCTCTTTAAAATGTTCAAATGCCTTAGTTGCTTCAGAAGTCCATGAAAATGCTTATTTCTTCAATACTGTTGTTAGAGGTGCTTCTGTTCTCCCATAATTCTTAACAAACTTGCGATAATACCCTATTAACTCGAGAAATCCTCGCAACTGATTTATGGTTGTGGGTACTTTCCATTCCTTAATGGATTTAATTTTGTTAGGGTCTACCTTAACACTCGTGAGATACAATATAACCCAAATATTCCACCTCTTGTACTCCAAAGAAACATTTGGAGGTTTTGCATATAATTGTTTCTCCTCCAATAGTTTGAGCACCTTGTCAACATGTTGAACATGATCCTTCCATGACGTGCTTTAGATTAGTATATCATCAAAAAATACTAACACAAATTTTCTAAGGAAGGGTTTGAAAATGAAATTCATGAACCCTTGAAATGTATAAGGTGCATTGGTAAGGCCAAAAGACATAGAAAAAAATCCATAATGACCCTCATGAGTTTGAAATGTTGTTTTCAGAATATCTACAACCTTCATTCTAATTTGATGATATCCTGAACAAAGATCCAACTTGGTAAAATAAATTGCTCCATGTAATTTATCCAATAATTCATCAATAACAGGAATGGGAAATTTATCTTTAATAGTGATCTTATTGAGATCCCTATAATCCAAACACATAAGCCATGATCCATCCTTCTTGTGCACCAATAATACTGGAGCAGAGAAATAACTTTGACTAGGTTGAATTATACTAGGCTCTAACATTTGTTGAATCTCTAATTAAACTGAGAGGGTTTAATACATTCCTGATCTTTTAAACTTTTCAATAAACTTATTTACACCTTCATTTCAAACTCTATTTGATGTGAGAGTAATCTTAGAATGTAATCTGAAAGTATTAGTTTAATAGAGCAGTAGACTTAATTTGAGAGCAGCAGGTATTAAGCAAATGATACATATCAGATCAATACATAAATATCATGCACAAAGACACCATATATAAGTGGAAACCCATAAAGGGAGAAAACCACATCTTATTATTGTTGTGATGCAAAGGAAAGCTCCAATTCCCTCTCACCACTGTTTTTCTGCAGGCACCAACCTACAATAGGCTCCTACCTCAATTCTGCAAGCTACAACTTGCAAGGAAGCACCAACTCCCTTCAGTTTTCTGCAGGCACCAACCTACAGGAGGCTCCAACCTCAGTCAGCTACAACTGACGACTATCAAGTTGCAACTTGATAGGGAAGCTCCAACTTCCTCAATTTATCAAACTGAAAGTTTGCTGATTTACCTCAGATATCAGCTCTGTTCTGTAGCTTCTCCTTCTGTTCTGCTTTTCTTAATCTTCTCTGTCTTACTCTTCTATATTCTGCCTTCTCTCGATTTACTCTCTCTTCCTTAAAAAAAAACTCACTCTGCATATCAAGATGATATTATTTATAGATTTCCTCACATGACTGTTTGTATTCTGCTTGGAATTCGAAATGGAAAGTCATGTCTCTTTCCCTTCTGCCTTCTCACTCCTTTTATCAGCTTACTCAGAAATTATAACTGTAGGTGTCAATTTTAACATTACAGTGGGAGTTTGTTTTCTCTCGGAGACTTGCCAATGCATCACAAACAATAAAAATTTAAATAAAACATTTACATTCAAATTTAAATGAGAACTCCAACTCAACTCATTTAGTCTTTTGAATTGGTACGCATTTGTCTTTTCTTTGGCTGTCTTTGTCTTTTCTGTGACTGTGTTTTATCTTCTTTCGGATCTGTTTGCTCTTCTGTCCTTTGTTGTGGTGTAACTGCTGCATATGTGTAAATGTGCCTTTTATATCCGCTGACTGTAAATCTGGAGGAATTCCAATCCCTTTTATGCCATTAGTGTCTTGTTGATGTGGCAGGTTCCGCAGGCCGGAACATACATATATCACAAGTGTTAATAATCGCCCTCCCGTAAAGCTAAGGTCCGTGGGTCTAGAGACCACGCGGCTTATCGCAACCGTGTTATATATATAACTCAATAACCATTATATATCATATGTGTTATGCCCCCGGATCATATTCAAACGTTATTCAACATATATAATATATACAATTTATTTGCAAATAACCCGACGTCCATAAGGATTGGCTGCCAATACGATTAGACCTGCAACTCAAGTTGTGTATGAGTCGTAGTTTATATACCAATCGGGTCCAGATTTCCAATCGCAATCGAAACTCTTATATTCTCCGATGCGATTGACCATTGCCGATGCGATTAGAACCTGGAGCTGAAATCTTTGTTAATCATAATTTATAAGTCCATCGGGTCCGAACTCTTAATCGCAATCGCAAGTTCTTTAATATGTGTTGCAATGGTTTGTTTCTTTCCGATGCGATTGGAACTGGACTTCAAACACTTTGTTAAACATGGTTTATAGACCCATCGGGTCCGGTCTTCCAATCGCAATCGCAAGTCTTTAACATATGTTCCGATTGACCAGTGCCGATGCGATTTGACCGTAACTCAAATATGTATTAACCCCTGCTTATAACAGGATCAGGTCCGCCATTTCAATCACAGCGTTTTACAAAAGACATGCGATTGGGAACTCGGATGCGATTAGCATCTATCAACTCCTGCTTATAACACGATCGGGTCCACCATTTCAATCGCAGCGTTTTACAAAAGACATGCGATTGGGAACTCGGATGCGATTAGCATCTATCAACTTCTTCTTATAACACGATCGGGTCCGCCATTTCAATCGCAATCGCAACTTTCTGTTGCGATGTTTCGCTGCCCTTGCGATCTCCGATTGCGATTGGGGAGGGGTCCCACCTTATCAAACTTTGTTTTATGTGCTCCATAATATAAATGCCTTGGACCTTTGTTTATGTGATGCACTGCACATATATGTTTATATATATTTTTGCCGCTGGAGTGAAGCGATTCCCGGAATAATTTTGTGTTATATTATATGTATAACGCCGGTTGGAGTGTGCGATTCCCGGAATATGGTTCTGTATTATATGCATTGTATTGCTGCTGGAGTTAAGCGATTCCCGGAATAAGTTTTTATTTGTTATATGTGCTCCGCTGGTTGGAGAGTGCGATTCCCGGAATATGGTTATGTATTATATGTGTAACGCCCGGCTGGAGTCTGCGATTCCCGGAATAAGATTCGTGTTGTATAACGCCGGTTGGAGTGTGCGATTCCTAGAATATGGTTCTGTATTATATGCCGCTGGAGTGAAGTGATTCTCGGAATTTTGTAACTGCTCTCTGCCTCTGTCTCTGCCTCTGCTGTGCTGGTTGGAGAGTGCGATTCCCGGAATTTTGTAACTGCTCTCTGCCTCTGTCTATGCTTCTGTCACTCTGCCTTTGTCTCTATCTTCCGATAACGGTTCTTCACTGTGCTTCTTTTGCCTTCCTTTGCTACAGCGCTGCCTCTTTTGCCTGAGTGCTGCCGCCTTTGCCTGAGTGCTGCCTCCTTTGCCATCAATGACAATATTTCCAACAACATTTCTGCTATCATAAGTTCAATTTATCTCTTTTGGACATAAGGATATCTGTAAGGCTTGATGTTTGGAGGAACACTTCCTGGAATCAAATGAATAGCATGATCATGATCCCGAATAGGTGGGAGTCCTTTGGGAGTTTCAAACACCTTGGAATGATTGTCCAAGACTTTTTGGAGATATGGAGAAATAGATGATTTTGATGTTGGAACTTCTAGTGAGAAAAATTTTGCAATTACGCCTCGTTGTTATTTATTTAGAAGCTTTGCCATGACATTAGATCTTATTATCTTTCTTGGCTTCCCTGCGATACCCTGTAATTCAACTTACTTTCCTTCCGAAAAAAATTTCAAGAAAATTTCTTGAATATTAAAATCTACCGTCCCCAAAGATTGTAACCATTGTACTCCTAGTACAACATCAACACCTGCCATTGGAATGGAAAGCATTGGACTATTCAATACATATTACCCCATGGTTAGCTTGATATTATGGAATTTTCTAGAGCAATTTATAGTTCCTCCATTTGCAACCATCACTTGACACTTTGGTGCTGGGTATAGGAAGCAATTCAATTCCTTGGCTACCTTATAATGAATAAAATTATGGGTACTACCTGAATTAATCAACATTATTACCTTTTTCTTCTTGATATGTCCTTCTATCTTGAGATTTTGAGGAGTGGTAATTCTTGCCAATGCATTACAGGATATGGTTAGACCCATTTATTCTTTCTCTAGGGTTTTTTCCTGGTGTGTATCCTCTTCTTCTGAAGTTTCTTGTTCATTTTCTTCCTCCTCTTCACAATCTATGTAAAATAATTTCTTCTCAACACACTTATGACCTTTAGTGCATTTGCTATCACAACTATAGCAAAGCCCTTTTGCTCTTTTTTCTTCCAATTATTGTGGTTTCAACCTTGTAGGTTTTGGAATTATAGGAGTAGCAATACTTCCATATTTATAGATGTGAGTGGTAGGCTTCCATCTTGTCGCCATAATTTTACATTCAATTTTTCTTGCCAACCTGAATGCCTTCTCCAATGAATCAGGTTCCCAAAGGTGAGCCTCATGTTGGATGTTATCCTTTAAAGTACCTATGAAGACATCAATCCTGTGTTCCTCTGGAATATCAACTACCCTTATATTCAATTTTTGGAAGTCCACAATGTGCTCCACCACTGGGCCCTTTTGTTTGCGATTTATCAATTGGTTAAAGAAGGTGTTGCTATTTGTATCCTGATAATGTGCTATCATTTCCTCCATAAAAATTGATCAAGTGACAATTTTTTTACGGGAGCAAAGCCATCGATACCATACAAATGTATTTTTTTCTAAATATAAAGTTGCAAGGCGTACCTTTTGTGTGTTTTTTAGATTATTGAGATCGAGATATTGCTCCGTCTACAGTATCCATGTTACGGGATCCTTGCCATAAAACTTCCACATATTGATCTTTGGAATATGGTGGGTCTTCAATCCAACATTAGAGTTCATGAAATCACGATTAACATTTATTTTGTTCTCATCATGAGTTTCCTCTACTATCTTTTCGCCATTAAGAATCATGTCTTTTATCAACTTTGTCAAACGTTCCTTCAAAGCTTCCATGTCTGCTTTTAGATCATTCTTCATGTCTTCCATGTTGTCTTTCATTTTTTCTTCCATGTATTCCACACCATTCTTCAAACCATCCATCTTAGCTTCCATGTATTTCTTCAAACCATCCATATTATTCTTCAAACCATCCATCATCACTTCCACACCTTTCTTCAAAACTTCCATTTCATTTTTTGTTGCTATTTGCGAGAGCAAAATTTGGTGCGCTTGCTCTTGTAATTTTGATATATCATGTTGCACTTCTTCATCTACATGAGTCATAGTAGAGTACTCTAAGGGCTTAATGGGTGTTGAATTATTTTTAGGGTGAATTTTAGAACCCAATACTGATATCTATGCTTCAATATGCCCTTGGAATCACTTTAAACTGATTTTTCAAACAAAACTTATGCAATTTGAAAAAAAATACACACTTTTTTCTTGCTTTTGAGGAGATGGATATTGAAACTGAATTATCTCTGTGATTTCGGATCCTCAATATTTGGAATTAAGTCATGTATTTACCCTATGAATCTTATTTCGAATGCCATAGGCCTGACCTGATTTGGATGCTTTAAGACAAAGTGATTTCGAATCTTCCACAATGACCTAATTATGGAATTGTTCAGTAGAGCGCACTTGTACGACGTGCCACGTGTCACTGTTTTCTCCTTTGGCTCTGAAATTGATACACAGGAAACTAAAGTCCGTGTAATTTCAGCTGCCTTCTAAAAAATTACAATTTGATGCTCAGAGAGAGAGTTATGGTGATTTTCTCAAGGTCACATCTTTTAGATGAAATTTGGGAGCCTACAAAAACCATAACTTCCACAGATCATATCTCCGAAAATGTTGAGAACCAAGATCTGAAACTTTTACATGAAGCTCCTTAGGATTTCGGCTTCATGTGATAAAACTTTCAGCTTCTGAAACTTCATATAAAAATTTTTATAGCGAAAATTCCATGATGACCTGTTTGGAGCAGCGAAACCCTAGAATCCAAAGCTCTGATTCGAAATGTTGTGAAACCAACTCCAAAAATAGAAGGAAAGAATAAGCCACTTCGTGGGGGAAACCTCCTTTACGTTACATAAATGAACAATTATTGGATGATACAAATGACAAAACCTCCTTTCTATATATAGGAGTCCATGGGGTCACAATATAATCCTAGCCTACCTAAGAATAATAATGTAAGTACATAATAATTAAAAAATGGGGGTTACAGGAGTACAAAAATAACAATAAGGGGGCTACACTTACAATAATAAGGGACTACACTAATAATATAGGGACCTAACACATGGTCTCCTTATATAAGACATCATCTTGAATTTCACAATTTCCCATATCTCTCGCCATTAATGCCTACAAATTCTCTATCTTCATCCCCATTAAATATATGTTCTTCCCAAGAGACCTGTTAAACCAACCTAATAACCAATTCGTAGTGGCACGAGGTGAAATCTACCCCCATCTATTTGCCATTAAATTGATTTAATGACATGTCATCCTCCGAAGAAAGTAATTTGATCATCTATCCATGGATAATCTTGGCTTAAATATGTATCTCTGCATGGCTCTTAACAACTTAACTCAAGACTACAGTACGCTTCCAAGTGGGTACCCTTCCCATTTCATCACCCACCTGACCCCCATGCGAGTACTTATTCCATTCATTATATCGCTTCTAGTGCCATCATTGATAGCCATGTGCTCCAAACAAACCATAATGCTTCTATGGTATGGGATTAAATCCATTGTACCGTTTGTTGAGCTGCATCTTTGTCCAATTTTTTACGATTTTTATCAAATAAATACATACTTGTACCTGGTGTTTTTAATCATTATTAATCCATTATGTTGTTAATTAGAGGAATTTAGAAACAATAGCTATTATTCTTGTTATTAGTTAATTTGATGACTGTTTTTAATAAATTGCTTCTTGGTTGCAGGAAGGTTCAGTGCAGGAATGCATTCGAGTGCAAATTTACCAAATGAATAAAAGTAGCAGTTGGGTAGTTGAATTAATATAGGTGAAAATACCCAATTTGTGACCAAATGGAGTAGAATCTCTAAATTCCGAGACATGGGTTGTGTTCAGAGCACCATGTTTCCTATAACCTAGAAACTGTTTGGAAAAATTCGGCTTCGTGAAATATTTATCATCAGGGGGATATTCCACTAAAGACCACTCCTGAACGTGAACGTATTGGGTCTCTATGAATATTGCTACTCTGGTTATGTTTGGGGATTAAAAAAAATTTCAATTCACTCTTAAATGGTTGTTAGCCCTTTCGTATGTGTAAAAAGCTTGAACGATTGAAGGTAAAAGTAGACACAATCAGGGATGCGCTTCAAAATTTTCAAGAAGACAGGCTGTGTTGAAGAAGCAATGCCAACTGGCAAAAGCATTCTCTCTCTAACAAGAGGAAGAAAAACGATAGAAGTATATGTATAAGCTTTATTGAAAAACACAAATCATATGATAATGTATTGCTTTTCACCTTCATTCTTAAGTTCCATTGGCGAGGATGACATTCTTTCACATATGAGCTTACATCTTGAACTTAAAAAAAAATGCCGCTGGTGTTCCAACTACAGATTCTTCAGGAGTCAATCCATGCACAGTTCTACAGTTATTGATTGCTCACAAAAGGCTAATATTCTGCCCAAACAATTCTGATACTGATCTTATTTGTTGTCTTTGTGTGAACTTGATCTTATTGCTTTGGGATCAAAGACAAAATGAAAAAAAAAGTATGGCTGCTGATATTATTAGGTATCTATTGTTAATCGCCGTGCTCCTTTGGAGGAACTACTGGTCTCGAAACCAAACCGAGACAACTGTCCACATAAGTTTATGATGCTTTAGAGCGTACTACTGAACATGAGGGCATTTATTTGCTTCTGGTCCTTCGTTGCATCAGTGAAGTCGGATGGGCAATCATAAATGATGGACAACAAAAAGCCATATAAAAAAATTTCAGCAGAGAAGTTTTCGTAGAAGTTCAACCAGTTTCATGTTGGCCAACAGTTGAAAGAAGAGCTTTCTACACCTTTTGCTAAGTCCAAAGGCGAGCTCCACTTTCGATTCTACCAATTGTCTTGGACTGAGCAAGGAAGGGCAAAGTACGCCACTGTAACATGCTTATAAGTAGTTTTATTGATTTTGACATCTGGATATGATATGTTGTGAGGTTTCTGGCATAAAAAAATAGCGTGAAGAATCCAAAGGAGCAGAAGGCTATTATTATTATCATATTAATGGTTCTGATATATGCCATTGATGCATTTGTTTTGGCTTAGTAGATATTGAAAGAAGCCAAACTGACTTCACGTTATTGGATTCAATTAAAGAGTGTTACGAAGGCCTGGAAATTGCGAAATTATTGGCGTTGATGCATAGCTAATTGAATATCTCCATCAGCCATAAAAGAGAAGTTGGAACATACCTTCCAGCAACAGAAGCATCCCACAAAAAGGGGAACGATTTCCTGAATTCGACATTCTGTCTCAAGCTAATTCTTATTCCGGCAAATAATTCATGCAGTTGTGAAAATCGATTTTTCTAATATTTGGTTTCAAATCTATTGTAAAAAAACTCTGCTATTTATAAATACGATTCTGGGCAAACAAGAGCATCACCACTGCTATAAAATGTAGAGCTGTGCATTAGATCAAGGGGGAAGAAGTCGATAGATAGAGTGATGTAGTAGCTGTAGAAGGAAGAGAGGTAGGAGCTACGCATTAGATTAGAGAGTAGCTGCGCATGGGATAGGAGGAGTCGGCCATTAGATCAAGTAGCAGACGGCCCAAGAGATCAGAGAGCGTTGTGCTGGTGGTAGGGAAGCCTGCCCATTGGAATTGGGAAGTCGGCGTACGGCCTGCAGGGTTGGGTTTTACCAGACTGTGGGCACATCGATTTCGAAGATGTAGAGAGCATGGTCATGAGTCCATCAATTTTCTCGTACGTGAAAATTGATTCTTTCGTAAATTTCTAATACATCTAATTGCCCAAACATCTACGAAGGGCTTGAAGCTGTACAAATGATGATGCGTACATTCATTGATGTTTGAAGCAATATTTTGATTTGATTTACAAAATTTTGGCATGTGTACATTCATTGATGTTTGAAGAAATGTTTTGATTTGATTTTATAAATTTTACCTCTGCATTTGTTTGTTTTTATATAAGCATTATAATTTTAATTTTGAGCATCGAGTTAGTTTAGGACTTGCTCCAGGGAGTGGCAAGGATCCACTGCAACCTGGAGTCGCGTCCCTCATCTCCATAGATTTAGGAATTCTACTTTTGTTTAATTTGTAGAACTATCTTTTGTTTTAAATTGTTTAATTTGTAGAATTATGCACTTAGATCATTATTTCGTTTTTCAATTCTTGAGTTTGATTCAGGAGTTAGAACAGATTTTAATACTTCAAGTTTTAGTCATGCTTTGCCTTAATTTGTTTGAATATTTGCAGATTTAATGTTCACTTAATTTGTTTATTCATTTATTTAATGTTAATAATTAGATTTATTTTTAGTTAGAATCATTTGTGTTTTCGTAGTATAATCATTTATTTATAAGTGCAAGAAGTGTAGATTTAATTATGCATGTAGCGTGATTTAGTTTTAGCTATTGAGTTACATGATTTGATTTGAAGTAGGCTTGCTTTTTAATAGTTCATTTTCATTTAGATTAAAATATTTAAATAATTTTTAATGGGATTCTTAAGTGTTATTTTATAGAGTGAAATGGTTTCTTTTAGAAATAGATAGAATTGTAATTTGTTAATTAAACTTTAACTACAGTCAAGATAACTTTATTTAGTTTAAGGTCCTTAAGGTTTCAGTTATTATTTCATTAGGGTAATGTGTGTGTTCTTTTAGTTATCTCAAGTCTTAGTTTCAAGTGTTAATGTCAAGTTAGTGAGAGGAGTTAATATATTAAGGTTTTTAAGTTATCATAGGGGATTTTAAAAGTAGAGTGCGAGTGCAAGAATGTTACATGATTGAGGATTGATTTGTAGTTTAATTACAGTGTGGAGTTTGCAGTAAATGGAATTGGTTCAGTAAGTTTCATTTTCAAGGTTATTTATTTGCGAGCAAATGTGTGTTTCATTCTAGTATCTAGTTTATCATTACAAAGGAACATATTTATACTTTGATCAATAGCTGAGCCAATACACAGTACAACTCACATTTACGAATCCCAGATTGGTAATTAATATTGAGAGGTTTAATCCAAAAATTAAGCCGACCAACATTTTGGCGCCGTTGCTTGGGAGTTGTATTTTGGCTTAGGTAAAAATTCTCTCATAGAGTTTCAAGGATATTGTAGGGCGTCAGAGGGCAGAGCGTGTATGGTAAGATGTGAGTGAAGAGCCACACATCCACTATTGTGGGGTTGCTCCAAAGTCTGGTCATCTTGCTTATCTCTTGAACTTTTTTTTCCTTATCGTGTTTATGTGTAGAAGTAGAAGTAGGCTTTAGACATTTAATTTCCAAATTGTTTTGCCTATCATAGATTAAATAGTACTTTGATTTGGCATTTTCCTTTCATGCAAGCGTGGTGAGCTTTATTTCAGTCAAAAGATTTTAAAATTCATTTATCTTCAGAATCCAATATTCAACGTTATATCATTTTTGGAGTATTGTAAGAACCCTTGTGTACTAATCCATGTGATGACAAAATGTACCAGTTTTCTCGTTGAAGACCAGAAGATGGTATTTTGAGGAATCATTCAATGAGGAGTTTTTATGCTGCTATAGAGATGAACAACTCATCCGATGAAGAATTCACAAGTGCTAAATTTAATATCTTGCTTGAACATATATTTAAATCTTTGAATTCGAAATTGGATGATTTGCAGGAACAAGAGAAGGACGAAAAACCACTGCTTATCCTATGTGTCAAATGTAGAAAGAAACACTACCTTGGAAAGTGTCCACTTAGCAGTGTAGAAGTTTGCAAAATTTGCGAGGATGGTCATGCAACCAAACATTGCCCATCACTACCACGATTATGAAAGGTACTCAGGGAATCAAGTAAGGAATCAAATAAACTGCCAGGTATAACTCAAAACCAAACACCTTTTGATACTTGGAATAATGATTATTTTCCTGAGCAGGTTCCTCAGCATGTTTATAATCCTGGAATTTCATGGCAAATTTTTGATCCTCCTCAAATTGAATATCCAATTTCGTGGCCGTAGTGGACCTCGCCTTGGCCCTCTTCCTCAAGACAGATATCTCCATGGCCTCAAGAATCGTTTGGATCTTTCTCTCTAGGGAAATCTCCCATGCAAATTCAATCATATGAGCACCAACAACAACCACAATTTCTTTCCAATGCACCATTAAGTTATCCTCTTCCATGGTCCCAACTGTATGTGCAACCTTACCCTAACCCTATTCCATGCCTTAGACCTAGCCTTAATCCATATCCTAGCCCTTATCCTAACCCTAGACCTAACCCTCATCGATACCCTAACTCTAGTCCAAATCCTAAACCTAGCCCTCATTCAAACCCTAGCCTTAACTCAAACCCTAGACCTAATCCCAATCCAAATCCAAACCTTAGTCCAATAATTAACCAAAACCCTAGCCCAAACCACATCATAAACCCTAATCTAAAACATTAGGTTGCACATCAGTTCGAATGACCTATTCTTTCCATTGATTCCCCTTTGGAACAAAATGCTACATCTTCCATGTTGGAAAAGGGAATGAATCTGGAAACTTCCCCCATTACTACAGAGAATTCATCTCGGGAAGATGTAATTCAAAGAACACAAGAGGAGAAATATTTCATTGGAACGTATTCTGAAAATGTTGTTAAAACTCAAAACCCTAGAATCTCTCTCAACCATTCTTGTCAGTTTGAAAAGAAGATATTTGAGCCTGAAATTGAGGGATTTATCTTTTGTCTTTCACCAGATTCTTTGTGCCTCCAAAAGAGTGACTATCAAACTGTGGAATATCTGCATCAGTTGGAAAATCATAAATATGTGGATTCTATTGAATCATGGTTTCGAGCAGTCATCGAGCCATCTTATTTCCTTAGCATTCGGAAACTCTTGGTACCATATCAATTAAAGCAACTGGTTTCTCATGCTGTCGTATGTCTTGAAGTCTATTCTTTAAAACTAAGTGTGAGTATAATCAGCATTTTGTTACGCACATGGCTTCATTGGAAGCACTCCTATACTTAAACGGGAGTCTTTCGCCTCTTAGGGTAAAATAGGGTAGGAGAATAAATGAATAAAGCAGTTACAATGCTATTAGGGTTTTGAATTTTTATGGTTGTTAAAACTACTTCTGATCCACATTATTTGTGAACACACGCATTTGTGACAAATCTTGTTGAGTACAATTCACTCTAATACCTCATGATTTTGCAAAAGTAACCATGATTAATCGCTCTAATAAGTTGTCGTCTCGGATATATATTTTCAGTTTCCCTTAAGAAGGTACTATTGGAAAACCCCTATGGTGGACCACTCTTGCAAAGATCATAATGAGATATTTGGGAGAACACTAGCATTCTTAACTCAGAATCTTTCGGTCATTGTCTGGGATATCTTTAACAAGTCTTTAGGATAGAGGAATTAGCCAGCAATGATTAGTCATTAAAAAATTTTCATGCCATCCTGTACTCTTAAGGACTAGATCTGTCTCCCCACTTAATAAACAACATTTAAGGTTAATCATAATCATACCTTACAAAGATTTAGGGAAGGATAGGAGGTCTCATGATGAGCCAATCTACCACGATCATGAGACCTAACATACATGACATTACTGCTACTGGTCACCAAGCCAGAGTAATGGCTTTCAGCCAAAAATATAGAATACAGGAGGTCTCATCACGAGCCGACCTGTTCATCCGTGTTACTTCTTGTGAGTGGCATTGCCATCCGCTGGTTACCAAGCCAGGACAGTGGCCTTCATCTAAAAAGTCAAATAAGCTAACTCTGAATTTGTATCTAGTAAGTGGGATACTGACATTTCCATAGGTTAAAAGACATCCCTGTCGAGGTTATGGACACCTGCGGGCAGCAGGGCCATGTCTGTGGTATTAAAGTTAACTACATATTATGATTTGCTTGGTTATCCTTCTCTTTCCCTAAGACTCATCATTTTTCTTGGACAATGGTTTTAAGACGATTTGAAGATGATGCTTTGAGTTTTGTGTTTCAAAAATCAAGAATCTTTGAATGATGTGGTACCCTTAGAGAGGTAATTCTTTGTACTCGATTAAGTGGATTTTTTTTTTTGAATCCGGATAACAACGTAATTTAGAGTGTTCAATAAAGAGTTCACTGATTGGTATCAAAACTCACTTTAATTTTCTATGGTATTGGAAGTGATGAAGTACTCAATGATGACTACTCACAAGGTGTTGGTTGCCGACAATGTGTATCAATTATAGTTGCCTCCACATATGTGTTGAATGACATAGGTACAAGATTGCTATAGTAGGTGCATGAAACCTGTGGTAGTATTTGTAAAATTGCACCTCTTAAGTAAAACTTGATTTTATCATAAGACTTTGGGCAAAAAAAAAATTTGGGACAAGGTAACAAGTATATGCGATACTATTTTCTCCATCATGTCTACTTTTGGTACCTGACCTTGTTTTATCATTTCACATGGTTTAGCTGGCATTGTAATAGCTATGTTGCAGGCTAATGAAGACATTTCATTATCAGGCATCTCCATCCTTACTTTCTAAAATATTTGCTGACATTTTCCCTACCTTATTTCATCGTCTTAAAGGTTTTGCTTGCATGGGGACATGAAAAAAGTTCAGCGTGGGGGGATGTTGAGCTGCATCTTTGTCCAAATTTTTACGTTTTTTATCAAATAAATACATACTTGTACCTGGTGTTTTTAATCATTATTAATCCATTATGTTGTTAATTAGAGGAATTTAGAAACAATAGTGCAAATTCACCAAATGAATAAAAGCAGTAGCTGGGTAGTTGAATTACTCTAGGTGAAAATGTTCAATTTTCGACCAAATGGATCAGAATCTCTAAATTTCGAGATGTGGGTTGTGTTCAGAGCACCATGTTTCCTATAATCCAGAAACCGTTTGGCGAAATTCAGCTTCGTGAAAGAGTTATAGTCATGGGGATATTCCACTAAAGACCACTCCTGAACCTGAATGTATTGGGTCTCTATGAATATTGCTACTCTGGTTATGTTTGGGGATTAAAAAAAATCTCAGTTCACTCTTAAATGGTTGTTATCCCTTTCGTATGTGTAAAAAGCTTGAACGATTGAAGGTAAAAGTAGACACAATTGGGAATACACTTCAAAATTTTCAAGAAGACAGGCTGTGTTGAAGAGGCAATGCCAACTGGAAAAAGCATTCTCTCTCTAACAAGAGGAAGCAAACCGATAGAAGTATATGTACAGGCTTTATTGAAAAACACAAATCGTATGATAATGTATTGCTTTTCACCTTCATTCCTAAGTTCCATTGGCGAGGATGACATTCTTTCACATATGAGCTTACATCTTGAACTTAAAAAAAATGCAGCTGGTGTTCCAACTATAGATTTTTCAGGAGTCAATACATGCATAGTTCTATAGTTATTGATTGCTCACAAAAGGCTAATATTCTGCCCAAACAATTCTGATACTGTTACACAGCATTTTGTCACCATCCCTGCAATCCCTCGTCCCATACATTGGAGGACTATTCCTGTGACCTGTGAACAGTAAAATGTCCTAAAAACACCTTGATGGCATCCTTCTGCATAAGGGCAAGAATTCTCCTGGAGAACATTTCCTCATAAAATCTTTAAAAACATATGTTTGGGCAGTGGCGCGAGCAGCCAGTTCATCACTCGCGCCGACCCAGAAAATTTACACCAAGCCCGTGCCACCTGGCGCTCTGTCCTTGTGTATTTCCCACGCCAAGCCTATTTGGGAATGTTTTTTTTAAAATAAAAGACGGAAGTTTGATTCTAACAACTTTAGAATGAATCATGAAAAAGAGGTTGGGCTATTTGGCTCCGGATCTCCCTGTTTAGGAAGTGGTTTTCGACCTCTCATGGAACCTTCCTAAGAGATAGGACTCCCCCCATGATTATAGGGATCCTAACCTCTCCTTCTCATTCTATAAAAGCCTGCCCTCTCCATTTACAACCTAGCTGAACTTTTGGGAAGAAAATTATAGCTGAGTGACAATCAAGAGCAGAGCTAAGGAGAACCCTGTGAGAGAGAGAGTTTTGTCAAATCCCTGATGAGCTTTGTGAGACACATCCCACTGGAATCCTGTCGAAGGAAGATCACGACGTCAGAGCACCGATTGTAATCGTTCTCTCGTATCTTAATATACATGACTCTGTTATTGATTCCATGATTGTGTTTGTCCATTATATAATGAAATTTCATTTGTTCCTCTCTGACTGATCAATAGTTATAAAGTGTGAAATATTACGTTGCATGTTGTCTCTCTTCTTTGCATGTGTACAGGTATGTGGATGCAGCGAGCTCACGGATTGTGACCTGTCCAGCTAGGAAAAAAAGCACCAATTATTCTTCGACAAAAACAACAAAGGAATCACGGTAAGCGATCTATCGCGATTCTATCTTTTGTAACTAGGAATCAATAGCTTTGCGTGTTTTGATTGTTGCTAGACCCACTCTAGGGATAGTGGGATCGTCTCTATCTGCAGGGAAGATTTACCTCCACAACAAATTGGTGACTCTACTGGGGATCAGTGGGAGTTGGTCCTTCCTCCATTGGGTTTTTTTTTTGGCTTTTTGTTTGATTAGTCTGCTTTTCTGGTTCACCTTCCTTGGTGTTAAACCCCTGTTCAACCCCCAGAAGACCAGATCTAGCCTCTGTTCGTTCATTTTCATAATTTTCTAGGGTAAACCTGATTGGCGCGGTTATCCCTCTGACTGTTGTGCCAAAGGGTGCTAGTTGCTAGTTAGGCACCCATGCCATCCCCTGTTTGGCACAGATTACAACCAGATAGGCGCGCCAACCTTGGTAGGTTTTAGGGTTTTCCTGGTTTTGGACTTTCTGAGCTTGAGTTTTGGTCCTGGTTTGTTTTTTCTGATTGTTTGAGTGCTTTGAAGTCATTTTTGACTGTGTTTAGCCCTTTTCCTCTGGTTGTTTTCCCTTTTCTGTCAGTTTTTCATTTTAGCCCTAGGGCTTCTAGGTGCTTCAGTGTGCTGAGCCTCCCGTGGGAGTTTTGGGTCTTTGCTTTCCCGGCCAACTTTGTTTCTACTTCTTTGCATTCATCTTGCCGAATCCAATTGAGTCATTGCATTTATTGAGTGATTATCCTCTCTTTCGTTCTGTTTCTCTTTGTGTTGCTCCAAGCCTAGATCACACGGCTTTTTAGGATCACAGCTCGGAATCACACTGCTTGTTTGGGTCTCTTTCGAGATTCTTATTCGCTTTGAGGGATTTCGTCATCGGTTTGAGTCTTGATTCTGCTTGTTTAAGTTGAGTGAACTTGTTTTGTTTCAGATCTCTCTTCATCATTCTCAAATTGATGTTTCCATTAGTTTTTCATTTATTTAGTGCATTTGCTCTAATATATTGAAAAATACAAAAAAAAATCTTTTGCATTTTTAATTGGCATAGTGAAAATTGAAAACTCTTTCGAATTACTAGTGTTGTATAATTCTAGAGAAAAGTTTTCCAGTTTCATTAGTTTGCATTGAAATTGGTAGTGGATGTTTTTGTGTGTTCATTTCGCTATCATTTGAAAGCTCTCAACTCTCCCGTAGATAGCTCTTCATTGAACGAAATGGTATTGCTTTGGCATGTAGCTTGCATTTAGAGTTTTTCTGAGATCCAACATTCGATAGGGCCTTGAAATTGAAACATAAATTGAAGATCAAATTTAAAATTTACTGAATTAACCTAAGGCAGCATTGAAACTTAACAGAATATTTAGTGGTCTAAGTTAGAGACATGTTCCGGCGTATTTAAACCTAGCAACTGTCGCTCACCATCTGGCTTCAGACAGTGCTAGTACGGACTTGTGCTTCCCGTACCGTCGCGTATATAAAGGGAGACCCCACTAGGTTGCAATCCTTTATCCGTAGGAAGTCGAGTCTACCGCCTTGTGACCGTGATACATCGAATACAAAATTTGAGGAGACTACCTGCACGTATGTCAAGTCCTTGGTTGATTTATCCTTCATTTTATAACGAAGGTGTATATGGAAGTTCACGGGAACCTGGTACACCCTTCTACCGAGACTACCTGAGCAGTCATTTTCGATCTTTACTGACTCCCTAAATTTGAAAAGATCATCAAGCGCTTGTTATTTCACGCTTGTTTCCAACCTTAAAGTGATAGAGTCACCTTTTTCCTATTTCTCGACTATTAAAATATGAAACAACAGTGTTTGGTTTTAGTGTCATAAACTTAACTTCCCACGAAATAATTCCTGGTTAGAGTTATTGTTCTTAGTGTGCTATTTCAGGGTTGTTTTCGATGGCAACTTTTCCGGAGTTTTCCAATCAAGGAATCCCCTCTGAAGGGAATCCTAGTCCTTTTACTGCTTTAGGAAATATTGGTGCTCCCTACATGGCCACGTTATCCCTCCCTGGGTTAACTGTTGGGTTGCCTATTTGGTTGTTTTCAACCTTTGTGGTATCGAATGTCCCGTCTACTGTTCAATCAGTTCCTTCGCCCGAGCAACATCATGTTGACTCTAAGGTGGACCTCTCCCCTTCTTCGCCTGTTTGTTCATCCTTGTCTTCTACTTCGCCTGGTGAAAGTCTGGATTCTAGTAACTAGGGGCTAAGAAGAAGAAGAAGAAGACCAAGAAGAAGAAGTCAGATAAGCGAGATGCTAATGCCGCAGCTACTGCGCTTAAGAAACATTCTCTTGCAGAACCATCCACACTTCCACGGAACGTCAAGTTCCCTTGCATGCTTTGCAAGGGTAACCATCTGCTTCGAGACTGCCCTAGCATCCCCAAGGTACTTGACGCATGGTCTGGCAACCGTCCGCTATTTCTTTTGACTTCTGGAAGTCATATTGATAACACATCTTCAACTAGTGCTGGGAAGACTCATAAAAAATAGGGCAAGATTACCCATCCTTGTAAGTTGTGTGAAGGGCATCACCCCATTCACCTTTGTCTGTACATGGATGAAGCCAAGAGAGTATTGGACAACCATACTGCTTCTACACCTTGCCTTCTGGCTAGTTAGCAGAATCTTTCTTCGAGTCCTCTGCTAGTTGATTCTACGATCAGTCAAGAGTCATCCTTGGTTGGTCCCACTCCCCCAGAAATTCAAAATCATGAATCCATTCTTGACCAACCATTGGTCATGGGATCGATTGATCTGGCTCTATCTGTGGTGCACCAGGTATTTTCCGTCAAGAGAGGATCTCATATCCCTCATGTTCTTCTTGTTTCTTCAGATTCTTCTGACTTGGAGAAAGATTCTCCTGTCCCTATACCTTAGGAAGCTGCTCGTCCGCCTCCCGTGATAGAGGTCCCGGAGGATACCCTTCCTGCCTCCATGATGGAGGTCATGGAGGATGCCCCTTCTTCTCCCATAACACCAGGGGAAGACCATCTCGGTTTGATGGTAGCCCCTCCAAGTAGTTTGGTCACTTCCTTTGATTGGGGTCGATTCGCAGGCTATCGCCTTCCTTATTATGTGCCCTTTGAGGTCACGGTACAGGCCTTTGATGTGGTCGTACCCAGCACTATAATAGATGAAGGCGCATCTATCAGTATTTTATCCTCAACTACTTAGCAAGCTTTCGGTTCGCTGCTGCTTGTGCCTATTACGCTGAATCTGTTGGCGTTTAACAGAGGAACCAGTCAACCATTAGGGATCCTTCCGAGGTTACCGGTTACTTTAGGAGGGAAAATTTTCCATATGAACGTGATGGTTGTTCCAGGCCCTTTGGATATTAATTTACTCTTAGGCCGTGATTATACTTATGCCATGGGAGCAATTTTCTTCTCCCTCTTTCGTGTGATGTGTTTTCCGCACCAAGGTCGGATCGTGACCATCAATCAGCTTGCATTCTTTGGTCCTGATGTGGTGGCTAGTCCACCATCATCTCTTCCAAGTCTTTATCTGCCGGTTGTGTCATCCTCGCCATAGGTCAATTATGTGGCTACCTGTCCTGTACTCGTATTCAGTGATGATGCCATTGTGCATTGTGTACTGGGGGCATTGGGTCCTGACTTCCAAAATGTTTCCCTTCCATCCGATGAGCGACTCTTGGAAGCCATGAATTCTTACTCGTTGTGATGAGGTCGTCGGAGCATGGTTCCTTTCCTGTGTCAAGCTCCTTAAAAAATGAAAACGGTTTTGTCGGAGCATGGTTCTTTTTATTGTGTCAAGCTCCCTAAAAATGAAACAAGCTCTCTTGAGGATAGTTCTTTTAATGTGTCAACCTCGTTAAAACAATGAAACACTTTCCTTGTTTGTTCCAGCCCTGATTAGATCTCGTGAAATCTCAGCCTTGCCCTTTTCTCTTGGTCTCACACTGAACCTTCGTCCATCCACCGCCGCCTGAGCTTAAAAACAACGGCACCACCAAGCTGGGGGCAAGGTACCGTACCGAGTCACCATGTCAAAAGGCGCAAAATTTCAAGCATAGTTTGTTTCCATTTCAAGCTTGTGTAAAAATGAAACCGGTTTCAAGCATAGTTTATCTTTGTTTCAAGCTTGTGTAAAAATGAAACCAACTTCAAGCAGAGTTTCCTTATTTCAAGCTTGTGTAAAAATGAAACCATTCCCATTCTACCTCTCGTGATTGCCATTTTATCAGCCTGTGTTTCCAGATGAGCCTTGGTTTTCTCATTCCATCGTTACCATCTGCTTGGCCGATCATATGCCTTCACTTGGTTGTTTTACCCATTCCCGAGGAACTGCTGTGATGAGTGGTCTTGTTAGCCAGCCTCTTAACCTTTACTTGTTCTGAGCAGTTCCACCATTACCGGAACCAGTTGCTACCCTTTATACCACTCATTCCTCCAGGAGGAGTCAACTTTAAGCTCTTTTCTGACTCTTAAAAATTGAAAAGATCACCGAGTCGCTTGTCGTTTTGAGCTCGTTAAATTGGTTGCGAAATGATATCTACCCAGTATACGTTTACCCCTTTTTCGGGCTGGGATAGATTATTTACAAAAAAGGAATACCTTAGCTAATCGTGACTAAGTGGTTCTTTTAGATATTGTTTTCTACCTTTCGGATCTGTGAGAATACCTACGAAAAGGGTCTTGCTGGAGTTTTCTTTTCTGCTTTCTTTTCAAACTCTCTAAACATGAAAATACGCCGAGTTCTTCCTTTGTCAGACTTGTTAAAAACTAAATGAAATTGGATATAGTCATCATGACGTTATCAAGTTCCTCCTTCCTAGGGCTCGTAAAATGTACTAGGTTGGATTTGTCCGAAGGACAAACTTATATGACAAGCATATGGTATCCTCTTCAAGCTTGTGTAAAAATAAAGAGGTACTCGCCAGAAATGGTGGGGGAAAATGGAACCAAGATTGTAGTCGTGTTGATAGTATGTCGCTCTTGAACATGGCACTTGTTTGCATTCATGTCGAGTTGGGGACATCTCATCTCGTTATCTGCTTGCCTCCATGGGTTTGGGTAATCTCTTTTGACCACTCATTTTCTCTTTGCCACGTCACCATGACCTCAGATCCTTTGATGTCAAATACTTCTAAATCCAGTGTCGTGCCGCCGATATGTTCAAGAGAAGTTTTCCTCTGCAGTTTTCAACCTCCCTCTGATTCTCTGTTGGTATTGATTCAAAAACAGCATGTTCCTCTATCTCATGTCGATGATGTGGGAAAAATTATGGCCCACCTTCAATCAAGGTCAATTCCTGTCGACTTCGGCTCATTACCCAGGAATTTGATCTAGAGACTCCCTTCAGGTACCTTGGAGCCTGCATGCCTCAATGGCAGGTTCTTCGCATTCGACGTGAGGTTTTCACTATTGGCCTTCGATCGGATGATTCTGCGGGTGTTCGACGCCAGATCACTGTTCACATTCCGTGGATTGTAACTCTTGTACCTTGAGAGCCATTATCATTATTTGTGGTTTCTCTCGTGTCTGTTAACAGTCTTCATCATTGGCTGGTAATCAGACGATGTTCTTGCATGTTCGACTTCAGCACATTTATTCGCATGCTCAAACTTGTACTTTGTTCGGGTCGAGATGGAGCGCAAGAACCTGGATCTCGTCTGATGAAATCCAGGCTGCGGGTTCTTTGTGGATTATTATGACTTATTACATGACTCTTTTGATTGGATGGCTGTGACCATACCTGAGTATACTTGTTGGTCCTTATTTTGCTGGATGGCTGCGTCCATACCTTGGATCTTGTTTTGTACACTTTATTATGGATGGCTGCGCCCATACCACATATCATGTATCAGAGATATCAGTTGTATTTGTACTCGCAGGTCTTCTGACGACAGATTTTTTAGTTGAATGCATTCTCATAAAGCATTTCACCCCTCCCCCTCTCCCGGACCTCATGCTTTAAGGGGCATTTGTTACACAACATTTTTTCACTGTCCCTGCAATCCCTCGTCCCGTACATTGGAGGACTATTCCCGTGACTTGTGAACAGTAAAATATCCTGACAACACCTTGATGACATCCTTCTGCATAAGGGCAAGAAGTCTCCTGGAGAACATTTCCTCAGAAAATCATTAAAAACATATGTTTGGGCATTGGCGCGAGCAGCCAGTTCATCACTCGCGCCAACCCGAAAAATTTACACCAAGCCCGCGCCACCTGGCGCTCTATCCCTGTGTATTGCTTGTGCCAAGCCTATTTGGGAATGTTTTTTTAAAAATAAAAGGCGGAAGTTTGATTCTAACAACTTCAGAATGAATCATCAAAAAGAGGTTGGGCTGTTTGGCTCCGGATCTCCCTGTTTAGGAAGTGGTTTTCCACCTCTCATGGAACCTTCCTAAGAGATAGGACTCCCCCCATGATTATAGGGATCCTAACCTCTCCTTCTCCTTCTATAAAAGCCTGACCTCTCCATTTACAACCTAGCTGAAATTTTGGGAAGGAAATTATAGCTGAGTGACAATCAAGAGCAAAGCTAAGGAGAACCCTGTGAGAGAGAGAGTTTTGTCAAATCCCTGACGAGCTTTGTGAGACACGTCCCTCTGGAATCCTATCGAAGGAAGATCACGACGTTAGAGCACCGGTTGTAATCATTCTCTCGTATCTTAATATACATAACTCTGTTATTGGTTCCATGATTGTGTTTGTCCATTATATAATGCAATTTCATTCGTTCCTCTCTGACTGATCGATAGTTATAAAGTGTGAAATATTACGTTGCATGTTGTCTCTCTTCTTTGCATGTGTATAGGTATCTGGATGCAGTGAGCTCACGGATCGTGACCTGTCTAGCTAGGAACGGAAGCACCACTTCTTCTTCGACAACAACAGCGAAGGAATCACGATAAGCGATCTATCACGATTCTATCTTTTGTAACTAGGAATCAATAGCTTTGCGTGTTTCGATTGTTGCTAGACCCACTCTAGGGCTAGTGGGATCGCCTCTATCCTCAGAGGGGATTTACCTCCACAACATATATTGATCTTATTTGCTGTCTTTGTGTGAACTTGATCTCATTGCTTTGGGATCAAAGAAAAAATGCAAAAAATAGCATGGTTGCTGATATTATTAGGTATCTATTGTTAATCGATGTGCTGCTTTGGAGGAACTACTGGTCTTGAAACCAAACCGAGACAACTGTCCACATAATTTTATGATGCTTTAGAGCGTACTACTGAACATGAGGGCATTTATTTGCTTCTAGTCCTTCGTTGCATCAGTGAAGTCAGATGGGAAATCATAAATGATGGACAACGAAAAGCCATATAAAAACATTTCAGCAGAGAAGTTTTCGCAGAAGTTCAACCAGTTTCATGTTGGCCAGCAGTTGAAAGAAGATATTTCTACACCTTTTAATAAGTCCAAAGGCGAGATCCACTTTCGATTCTACCAATTGTCTTGGACTGAGCAAGGAAGGGCAAAGTACGCCACTGAAACATGCTTATAAGTATTTTTATCGATTTTGACATCTGGATCTAATATATTGTGAGGTTTTTGGAATAAAAAGATAGCTTGAAGAATCCCAAGGAACAAAAGGCCATTATTATTATCATATTAATGTTTTCGATATATGCCATTGATGCTTTTTTTTGGCTTAGTAGATATTGAAAGAAGCCAAACCGACTTCACGTTATTGGATTCAATTAAAGAGTGTTATGAAGGCTTGGCAATTGTGAAATTCTTGACGTTGATGCATAGCTAATTGAATATATCCATCAGAAAGAAAAGAGTAGTTGGAATGTACCTTCCAGCAATAGAAGCATCCCACAAAAAGGGGAACGATTTCCTGAATTCGGCATTCCGTCTCAAGCTAATTCTTATTCCGGAAAATAATTCATGCAGTTGTGAAAATCGATTTTCTAATATTTGGTTTCAAATATATTGTAACAAAACTCTACTATTTATAAATACGGTTCTGGGAAAACAAGAGCAGCTCCACTGCTATAAAATGTAGAGCTGTGCATTAGATCAAGGGGGAAGAAGTCGATAGATAGAGTGATGTAGTAGTTGTAGAAGGAAGAGAGGTAGGAGTTTCACATTAGATTAGAGAGTAGCTGCGCATGGGATAGGAGGAGTCGGCCATTAGATCAAGTAGTAGATGGCCGAGGAGAGTGTTGTGCACAGATAGGGAAGCTAGCCCATTGGAATTGGGAAGCCGCGCATTAGAATGAAGGAGCCGACATTAGATCAAAGAAGCATCGATTTTCTGAAGATGTAGAGAGTGCAGAATTAGTGAGTCCATCAATTTTCTCAGATGCAAAATCGATTCTCTTAGAAATTTGGCATCGAATTGCCCAGCACAATGGTTGTAATGAAGCAACATATGATGTGTACATTCATTCATGTTTGAAGCAATGTTTTGATTTGATTTAATAAATTTTGGCATGTGTACATTCATTGATGTTTGAAGAACTGTTTTGATTTGATTTAATAAATTTTGGCTCTGCATTTGTTTGTTTTTATATAAGCATTGTAATTTTAATTTTGAGCATTGAGTTAGTTTAGGACTTGCTCCAGGGAGTGGCAAGGATCCACCGCAACCTGGAGCCGAGTCCCTCATCTTCATAGATTTAGGAATTCTGCTTTTGTTTAATTTTTAGAATTATCTTTTGTTTTAAATTGTTTAATTTGTAGAATTACACACTTAGATCATTATTTCGTTTTTCAATTCTTGAGTTTGATTCAAGAGTTAGAACAGATTTTAATACTTCGAGTTTTAGTCATGGTTTGCCTTACTTAATTTGTTTGAATATTTGCAGATTTAATGTTCATTTAATTTGTTTATTCATTGATTTAATGTTAATAATTAGATTTATTTTTAGTTAGAATCATTTGTGTTTTCGTAGTATAATCATTTATTTATAAGTGCAAGAAGTGTAGATTTAATTATGCATGCAGCGTGATTTAGTTTTAGCTATTGAGTTACATGATTCGATTTGAAGTAGGCTTGCTTTTTAATAGTTCATTTTCATTTAGATTAAAATATTTAAATAGTTTTTAATGGGATTCTTAAGTGTTATTTTATAGAGTGAAATGGTTTCTATTAGCAATAGATAGAATTGTTATTTAATATTTTAAATCTTGAATTTGTTATCAAGAGTAACTTTAGTTAGTTTAAGGTTTGAAGTTATTATTAGGGTAATGAGTGTGTTCTTTTAGTTATCTCAAGTCTTAGTTTCAGGTGTTAATGTCAAGTTAGTGAGAGGAGTTAATATATTAAGGTTTTTAAGTTATCATAGGAGATTTTAAAAGTAGAATGCGAGTGCGAGAATGTTACATGATTGAGGATTGAATTGTAGTTTAATTACAGTGTGGAGTTTGCAGTAAACGGAATTGGTTCAGTAAGTTTCATTTTCAAGATTGTTTATTTGCGAGCAAATGTGTGTTTCATTCTAGTATCTAGTTTATCATTACAAAGGAACATATTTATACTTTGATCATTAGCTAAGCCAATACGCAGTACAACTCACGTTTACGACTCCCAGATTGATAATTAATATTGAGAGGTTTTAATTTGGCAATTAAGCCGACCAACACCGTCGGTTTAATTCAAAATTTCCCATCCCTAGCATCGAGCCATGACTCTCCATTTCATCATCTTTCCCATTGAGTTGGAGAAAGATGTGGAATAGGGTCAACATTTCAAAAATTTTCACGTGTTGAATGATCCTCTTCACTATTGGAGGGCTCAAAAGGTCATTATTTTGATTAGGTTATGAAAACATTCTAACTACCAAAAGGGAGCCCCTATGACAATTAATTTTTTGATTCCAAGAGTTAGAGAAATGTCCAAGCCCTTCCAAAGCGCGGGAATCTCAACCTTTTTTTTCGTTGCTACTCCTAACCCCCACACAATTCTTATGCCCACTTGTTCTCTGGGGAAAATGATCACCCCTCCTGCTCCTGTCGCCCCTCTAGTATATTACTTAATTATTACATATTTTATAATATATTAATTCCAATTTACTAATTAATCCAATTCCTTTGATCATTTTATATTTCTAATTAATTAATTCCAAATTCCTCTTAGATTCTATGTTTTAGGTTTTTTCCTCCTATCAGCTTATTTTCTTCCTTTTTATCTATTTATAAATTTTTAACTCCGCTATTTATCTCATCAATCTCTCTTGATGATGGGTCTTCCCATGGACATGAAAAGTTGATTAAAAATGCTTGTTTTGGATAAAAATACTTAAACAGATTCTTCAAAAAATTTCAACCACAGAGACTTGAAAAAAATGATCAATATATATTTTAAATAAAGTTATGTAAATTTCTTTTAAATATAAAATGAAGAGTAATTTATACACCCATATCATAATAACATTAATAAAAACGAACAATTAGACAAGCCTAGATACATCTTAACTAATGATCTACCACGCACCGAGAGGGATCAAATTTCTTTTCACTCTAAAAGAGGTTTGTAACTAGGAGATTGGACACCTCTTAGCGCTTGGTAGATACATAGTTTATTATAATTGTTAATAAAACATTTTGACTTGATCAAATTACATAAAAACAAAAAGAAAATAAAAAACATACAATTAATAATTATATTTATAATTAACGATTGATAATTAAACTATCCTAGATCCATCTTAACTTCAGATCTACCAAGTGTCGAGAGAGATCAACTCTATTTTCACTCTAAAAGAAGTTTACAACTAATGATATTTGATCCATTTTAGCGCTTGGTAGATCTAGAGCTAAAATGTATCTACACTCATACTAATCATATTTTCCACTTATACTAACCATATGTCCCTTGAATCATTAAAATACAAGAAACACTTTTTAGATAAATTGATGTTACAAGGTTGTTTTTGCATCAAAATTACACAATATTTCCACCGAGTCTTTCTTCTTAAACTTCACGAATCCTTAATATACTCCCATTTTTACTTGTAAACTATGCTTCCATTTGAAAAAACACAGGTTTCTATACTATCTCTTAAGATATTCAAGTTAATTAATATATATATATATATATATATAGAGAGAGAGAGAGAGAGAGAGAGAGAGAGAGAGAGAGAGAGAGGATTTAGAAAGTAAAATTGTTTTGGTATTAAGTTGTAAAAAATATACATATTAAATATTTAAAAAGTAGATGTGATTTAAAAGATTATTGCAATTTATAAATCCTTATCCGATTTGAATTTTAATGTGATTTATATTTTAATATAAAATATTTTTATATCAAAAACTATTTACATTCCAAAGTATGTTGGAAATACTAAAAGGGGGGTGAATGATTATTTCGTTTGTCAATCAATTTTTAATTGAAAATATACTACATTAATAATTATAAAAAGAACACATTAACATAAAATATATATAACCAAAAGAAAAATTTTATAATATAAAAAGTATAAACAAGTTTATCATCTCCAACTGAAACACCACTCTCTTAACTCGCACCAACTCAGTGAATTCGTGGGCACCAACCTGTTGAAAATTTGGCATTGCCTAGATGGATAGTGACAACAAGTGTGTTGGCATTTATGTCAACAATCATGCTAGGATATGTGTTGGGTAGTTGGCATTGTGTGATTGCTAGTGACAACAAGTGAGTTGGCATTGATGTCAACTAGACTAGCATGGATGTTGGTGGGAGCAGATGTGTTGGCATAGTGTTAACAATGATAACATTGATGTCCACTACCCTAGCTGTGATGGAACCTGTTTATGATGGTAACTAGGAAAACATTGATGTGCTTACTGTTTCAACATTAGGGGGAGTCTTCACGATTCCTGCAATCTCTTGTAGTGAATCATCATAGTAGCAGGCTTATTGGAGAAGCCATAATATGATGACTATAATGGTTGGGAGACTCAGGATTTGGAGGCATTTATGCATAGTGAGATTTTCTCAGATTCTCCTAGAAATGACATGGTTGTAAAGTGCTCGGAAATATATTTTCAATGGTATGCAAAAGTCTAGAAATGACCCCTTGGTTCAAAAGTTATTAACTATCAAAGTAAGGTCCCCCAAAAGTAAAAGATGTAGTACTTGTTTGGAAGGCTGGAAGGCCCGAAAAGCCCGAAATCCCAGAGGTCTATCTAAAAGAGACCAGGAATTGCATGGAGTCAGGCTCGCAGGAAGAAATATTGGAAAGTAGGAATCCCAGAGGGTCGGAATCCCATAAGGTCAAAATCTTGAAGGTTTATTTAAAAGGTGTTACAGGATTGGATGGATCTAGGGTTGAGGGAAAAAATCCTGAAAGGTCGAAATTGCATGGAGTCGGGTTCATGGGAACAAATCCTGAAAGGTCAAAATCCCAGAGGGTCAGAAGCCTAAAAGGCCAGAATCCTGGAAGGTCAGAACCCTGTAACTTTTTGTTAAAAGAATTATTGGAAAGCATCGAGATTGAGGGCTTTGAGCATTAGAGTTGGAAACAGGTCATGAGCACATTGAAGCATTTACAAAAGAAATCACTTGGAAACCAATAATCAAGGGACCCTTTCTCTCTCCTCAGACAGGATAGGTGGAAGCAAATTATTGGTCGAAGATGACGTCATCATGATATAACGTTGGACACATGGTAAGCAGTTTTGGTGTTTTTGAGTACCCAAAAGGCACATATATGGGTGACACATGGACCTGTCATAGGTCGACACAGGGCATGGATGAGATTAGCATGATGTCACCCTGGCAGTGGGCATACCCTAGAGGTCGAAAACCTCGTAACTCTTTGTTAATTGAATTTATTAAAGGTTTCGAGCACCAAGGATCGTTAGTTGACATAATTACAAGAAATAGAGATTTTGTCAAGATTTAACGTACTGTCAAATATTGAAAGGTGCACCCAACACTTGGTTTTTTAAAGTTTCCATGTGTTCTGGTGATCAAGGACCCTTGAGCGTTGAATAAGGCTAAACACTACAAGCAATAATTTAAAGGAGCGCAAGCCAAAGTCAGAGGAAAGGCACCAAGGGAATGTGCTAAGGCCACGTGGTCTAAGCCTGGAACCCCACAAGGTCGTAAGTTTTATGAAATTAAATTTAAAGAAGGGCTATGGGCACCAGGGAATTTGGGATCCAACTTATCTATATAGGAATTGTAGTGGGGCCAACCCAGAGGCCCTCCAAGATCTAGAGGTCAACAAAGTGCAAAGGAAGAGGTGAAAGTTACCTACTGTACACACAGGTGGGCCATACCTAGATCCTTGAAAGCATGTAAGATATTTGGAATTCAATTTAGAAAAAGTTACGGGCGCCGAGGAATCTAGGCTTCAGCTCAATAACGACATATGGATATGAGTAGGGACCAGTGAATGCCTGAGCGATCGTTTTGTGGTGTTTTTGCATGTTATTGCAACCATGGGCCTATGGGGCATATGCATGGCACGATGAGTTAAAAACTCGTTGAAAATATTCCTCCTTAATTATTTGTTACACCAAATTGGTTATTCACCACATATGGATTGGTCAAGTGTTGGGAATATGTTCAAAATCATGAATAAGTTGACAACTGGTTAGCAAGGAAGCATGGACCACGATGCCTAGAGGCATTATGTCAATGGTGTTCGTCGATCGCAGGAGGATGAAACAAAGAGGACCAAAATTTGAAGAGATAAAAATTGTCTCCACAACAATCATAATTGAGCTCCCTTGCATGATTTCCTTGAATTAAATGAAGAACAAAGCCTCAAGGATATTATATTTGATCACAAAATAATAGAGCCATGCTAGAGTGCATTACGAGCAATGTGATAAAATTAATAAACATGGGGAGCCTTGCTGGAGTATGCAGGATGGGCGAAGATTTATTTCTCAGCATGGAAACACTGAGATGCCCATTCTAAGTGATTAGTTTAGTTGTAGTGGCCTTACACTTCGATCAAACAACAAGATGGAGAGCCATGCGCAAGTATGCACTTAGATGGCAGAGTAAGGACATCAAGGAAATCATTGATCATTGTGTAGCAAAGGAATGAAACACATGATTGCCATTGAGTATGTGGGGAAAAGAATCATTGTTGAGTGAGCGAAGTCGAGAGCTCCCAGTGGTATGTGCTGCTGAGAAGAGGGCCAAGAGTGCCTGTGTAGAAGCACTGTAGAAGTAGGGGGCCAAGAGAAAAGAGCTCTGTGTGAAAGAGATGCTTGAAGAGCTTTGCGTGTGCGCTGCTGAGAAGAGGCAAAGTGTTCTTGTGCTACTGTGAGAGGCCAAGAGAGCATATGGAATAAAAGAGGGAATAAAGTGTATGTTTTAACCTTGTACAAAAATTACCCACAAACGAATTCTTAAAACATAAAAATAAAAACGATGAGAACATAAAAAAAATATACATAAATATTTTCCCCTGGATCCCAAAACTGGGACAATAAGTTTAATTTTTCATTATATTCTTTTCAATCTTACCATATATATATATACATGCCGAAGCATTCATAAATCCCAATCCACTAACCCTGGATTAGAACATATCCATAGTTCCCTTGACCAAATCTACAAAATAACATGGGAAGAAAACCATCATGCCCAAAACCATGTACAAAACCATGGGTAGGTATTCCCACCATCTTTGGTTTCGCCCAACTATTATTGGGTCCACATACATTTTTTTTTCTGGGGTGCTGCCCCAAACCCGATGCAGGGGGGCGGTCCTCAACAGGGGGGGCTACCACCCCACTCTGTGAACCCCCCGTTGCAGTCGACACAATGTACATCATGTGGGTATAGTCATGGAATGAATATAACACACACCCAACAGAGAGCAAAGAGCTTTGTGTGAGAGTGAATGCTACTGCAAAGTGGACAAGGTGTAGTGAGGGATATGTATTAGTGAATGATGTTGAGAAGAATAGTGGCCTACTAAAGAGTGAGTAGAGGATAGCGGATGTTTCATGGGAAAAAGGTAGAGGTGAACATAGAGTTGAAAGCAAGCAAAGTGGTTTCAACGTAAAAAATAACATTAGTTCCTTATTGAATTTCGGTTGTAGCCTACATATAGGAAGTTGGTGCTTCCATCTCTAGTGGGTGTCTGAGAAAGTCTTGGGGGTTGGTGCCTCATACAAGTTGGTGTTTGCATAATTCCAAGGAGCTGAAAGTTGGTTCTTGTAACAAATCCATGGAGATGGTGCTTCTGGTAAGCTGATTAAGTGTCTACTAAAGGAGGGAGTTAGTGCTTCCTTCTAGTGGGTGCCAACAGAAAATCAAAGGGAGTTGGTGCTTCCTGTGAGTGGTGGCTCACAAAACAAGCTTCATAATATTCCGTGTCTCCATGTTAAACCTCTATGTCTCATGTGTTTGCTGCTCATGATGTGTATGCTTGTATTGATTGATATAACTGTTGTTATGTTTGGTTAATGGTTGCTCACACAATTATTTCCAAGTCTAAATGTTAAATACAAATTGGTAGAAATATTTGAATTAGCCCTAATACTGATTCACCCCCCCATCCCCCCTTTCAGTATTAAACATTGTTTCCAACACAACCCACAAGAGACACCAATCTCCTAGTTGAGAACCAACTCAGTAACATCGTAGGATATGTTGTGGTGAAATCACAACCCTCCATTTTAAACTTCCTATATTTATAATAATACTCGGGACCCTTTTTGTAAATTTTGGCTAAATCGCCTTTTAATATTTTCCTTTTAGTTAAGTGTCCGACATTTTTGCGAGATTTTTTTTTTCTCCATATTTCCATTCTGATTGCTTCATTGCGTTCGATGTTTCACTAGCTTTCCATCGGTCCTTTTTTTATCTCATTTGAATGTACAATTTACAAATGGTGCTTATTCGAAGTTCGATGATTTTTACCTCGTGGACTAAAAAATGTACAAAATGTATATTATTTTAATTTTTATAAATTAATTGTAAATATTGTTTTTTATTAATTTTCTTGTTATTTTTCTATTAATTATTGTTTTTACTAACTGTTTTACAGAACCACTGCAGTCGAGATGGTATAATAATTAAACTTATATTTTTTTCGTATCTCAGAAGCCTATTTCATATCCCATTTCTAATTTCTTATGAGATCCGGGATCCCGATTTTACAAAGTCACTGTAGTTTCTAGTGGACAAGAATTATTATTTTAAAAAGTGGCTTTAGTTTTCATAAGGTCGACACTTACAATAAAGTGACTGTAGTTTTTATGGAGGGAGGGTCCCACTCCACGTGGCCCTCCTTTCCCTCCTCTACTTCTCACCTCATATCAAGCATTCTCTTCATTTCAGAGGCCTTCCATATTGTAAGTACTTTTTAATTCCACCTCCCAAATCATCTCTCAAAATCCTCCGAGCCCTGATAACTCTTATACCTCCCTCTCCCCTCTCCTTGGGACCTTGGAACTCCTCATATCATAAGATTATCACTTCGTAACTTATTTTAAATCCTTCATTCCGAAATTCTCCTCCCGAAATCCAACCTCTGAGACCTTACCTCATTCTTCATCCCATTTCGTTCCCTCCTCATTTCAGAGCTTGTAATTTCACAAGTTCTATTTCTTCCACCCTAAGAAATATCCAACTCCTGAAATTCCTGATCACTGCAACCTTCATCCCACATCCCACCTTATGTCTCCCACTTCGTATTATAAAGTCCCTCCTCCTATATACTCTTGGCCCATTACATGGAGTTAACAAACACTTTTTAATTAATATTATTTTTTATAATTAAGTAATTTGAATTTGAATTTAATTTAATATATTTTGTAATTTAATTTAATTTATCATTTAATTAATTGATTTAATTAATAATTAATAATTGTAAATTAATTTAATTTTAATTAATTTGTATATAATTTAATAAAATTTTTAGTTTAATAATTGTAATTTATTTATAATTATTTTTAATTGTATAATTAATTAAGATTAGATTTTTTAATTAAAATTGCCTATTTTTGGCCGAGGCATGTATTTTTCCAAAATTGTGGGAATTTTGACACTTTATATTTGGAGAGGCATATCTCAAGATTTACCTGACCAAATGAAGCTCACAATAGCTCGTTGGAAAGCTTAGATTGAGGAGAACTATATGGGAATGATAAGTTTAGTAGATTTAATCATTTAATGACCAAAAAACTTAGTAGAAATCAAAGGGATGAATTTGCAACAACAATTGTTTTTTTCCAAATTTGATTTGGGAAAATTTCATTGGCTTGAGAAAACTATTTTCACTAATTAATTCCCCAGCAATACTCAAAGGCTAAATATATCCATTTGAAGAAATCGTAGCATTAAATTTATTTGGATTTTATTTATTTTAATTTAGCAATTTCATGAGAGTTTGTTTTTTTATTTCTAATTTGCAATTTAATTTATTTTTATTTTTGGTTTTAATTGGTTTGTCATAGGAGATAAGTTGGAGAAGTTCAGATCTGAGGCATTTTGGAGCAATGAAAAGGGACCGATAAATTGAAAAATGGGAAATTTTCAACTTTAATTCATGATTTGGAAACTACTCTAAAAAATTCTATATTTTCTATATTTCTTGTAAATATTAAATATCTGTTTTGAGAATGAGGAAGATGTTCCTCTTCTTTGCAACTAGAGGTTGTGGAAGAATTATTGTATAGGATGCTATAGCTTTAAAGGCGAGGGAAATACTTCAAATTTGAGGTATGGGGAAAATTCTGTGATTTTTCTTGCTGTGCATTTGCACTTTTGTAGTGTACTGTGAGTTGAATTATGGAGAAACATAATATTTTGAGTTCTAAAAGAGAAGAATGTTTTGCACTACTGTAGACAAATTTTCTCAAGGAGTTGAAGCTGCTCATAGACTGCAAAATTTGTAATGAGGTTCTGATATGATTTTAATAAATTTTCATTCCAATGCACTCTTGTTGTATTGCAACTGAATTCGCTATTACCATAATTTCTCTAATTGATTTTAATTCTTGTTCTAAATAGTGTATGACATCTGATATTGAGCACTATATTTGTATTGATTTGTTTTATGCTATCGAAGTTCCATAAGAGCTATCTCTGAGGAGCAAACCAAAATTAGAATTAATATGAATTCATTGAAATCAGAATGTACTAAGCAATAACTATTTATTGTTTAAATGCATTCCCATTTTGTTTTCTCTTTCATTAATTGAATGAACTACTTATTTAATTAATTAAGAACATATAATGAATTCAATTGTTTTATTGGATTCAGAAATGCATTTCTAATTTTATTTGATAACTATTTATTTAAGTGAGTTTGATTTACATAGAGAAATTTGATAAATTGCAAAATGCAAACTATTTTTCATATTGAAATTTAATTTAATTTTCTCAATTCAATCATACAAACAATCCTTTTCGTCCAGTTGGTTAGCTCATATGCTCTTGAATTGAGAAAGGGCGATAATTTTCCCAATTCGAGATATGATTAGTTTTTACTTGCATCTTAGAGTAAATCTGCATTTGGATTTAATTCTGCATTCTAGAAATCCCCTTACGCAGGGGTAGAACTTAGTTGCAATTTGGCTGAGCCATAGAGTCATTTTAGGGATCGCTTTCATGCAATAGTTCTGCAAGAGGGCAGATATGATTTCTCTCTTTCTACTGGTAAGTAATATATATACTGTAAGGAAATAGAGAGAGAGAGAGATAGGGTAACTGGACACAATTGAACCAATTAGAACCACTACATCAAATGGATAAAGGCTTAGTTGGAGCTTTGACCGGGTGGTTTCTCTCACATGTTTATGAGGTCATTTTTTACCATTAAAATTTTTGGCGCTAGTAGGAGGGCCACAATAAATTGTTTCCTTGAATATTTTATGCTTTAAGATTTTATATTATTACTATGGCTCCACTTAAAATACCTCTTTGGTGTTGCTTTATTGGACCTCACCCAACTACGACTCCAATAAAGGCAGTCCATAACCTATCTAATGTAAAGTATAATGGTACGTCATTTGCTTTTAGTCATCTCCTTCATTTTATTTTAAGTTGAAAAAGATTCAATATTGATGAAGGTATTATTTGCAGAATCTTCACCCTTACTTTGACAAGTAAAGAAAAATAATGGTGCTTATCTCTTCCAGTGGCCTCCATACATAGTTGGGATGAATTTTCGAAGATTTTCCTTCATTCTTTTTAGGAATATGATTACGAAAAGGTGTGTGATCAGTTAAAATAATTGCGTAGGATGAAAGGTTAGACTTTGGATAATTTTTACATTAGATTTAAATTAACTTTAATGCAATTTTGGTCCAAATATTTGCCTCCTCAATTTCAAATAATTGGATGGTTCAAGAATTTCGTGTCATTGTCCTGTGATAACTATGAAGAACCAAGAAACATATCCATTGATGATAAGGAATCAATTGCTTGAAATGAAAACGTTGTTCCTTCACAAATTGAAATTGTAAATACTGCTAATCAATAAACATAAATTATTGCTGCTTAAATAAATGATCCTTATCCCAGAATTACTCCAAATTTACATAATGTTGGTGATGTAGAAATTAGACAAGATGAACAATTCATTAGTAGCAATCAACATCAAATAAATCAACAACAACTAAATCAACCAGAGAATGTCAACAACGCAAAATCTACTGCAATTAATGTACAATCCTCTTCCGCTGATAATAAATTGCAAGTTATTGAACGCCTTAGCAAAAATTTGCAGATCGATCAAATGCACAAAAAAATTGATTTTTATGAAGAAATTGATTAACAGTTCGAAGTTTGCATTTGTACAAGTGTGGAAGAATTTGTATTGGAAAATGAGCAATACTTTTGTAAAGAGAGAAACTTTTAGGTATTTATCTTCAACCTCTTATTTCTATCTCTATCCTAATATTTTTAGTAATGATGATTTAAATGTTAATCAATTAACAATCTCCCTGAACACAAATTTAATTTTAAAAAAGAAAGGAGTTGTTACTAATTTATTTAATGTTGAATCATCGTCTAATTCTAATTTTGATAGAGAAAATTTAATTAATAATATTTACAATAATCCTGGAGATTCTCCTTATCTTGCATGTGATCTTCTTCTTGGTTATGATTTGTTTCATTTAGAGGAACATAACACAAATGGAATTATTTATGATGATGAATTGAAAAATGAAAATAATGAACCTTGTTCTTCAAAAATGGTTTTAACTGACTCCCATTTTCCCAATTCCTTAAGCGAATCTATTTTTGAAGATGAAAAAAATATTAGTTTATATATTTCAGTCAATTCTCAATCATTTAATCATTATAGTGTTTTCAATAGTCATGAATCCATTCCAATTTATGATTCATACAACGATGAAATAACCTTTTTAAACCATAATCTTGAAATTTTCTCATCTCCGCAAGTGTATGCAAACAATGATTTTAACTTCATAATTTCTGTTGACACTTGTAGGAGGGAGATTTTTGCAAATGAATCCCAGTCGTGTTGTACCATTATTTGTAACATTAATGTAATTTTGAATTTGCATAATTTTCATTTTTCTCGGTTTGAATTTATGTTTCTTTCAATTTTTTTTTTTTTGAATTTATGAAAACTATATGCTGACACTTTGAACATTATGACTGCAGACTCTCATCAAGTGCAATAATGAGCTTATATGAAAATCAATTCCTAAAATTTAAGCATGAACTACTTATTTTGAAATTTTATTATTTCATATTTGGCAAATACATGTATTGTCTTCTAATCAGTTCTTCACAATTTCTGGCACTTGAGAGAGCATCAATATAGTCTGACCAGTGATATAATTTTTCTACAAATATTTTGAAATTTCTTTTTAATTCCCATCCACATCTTGTAAATTCATTTGGACATTATCTGGGAATTCCATTTACCAAGAAAATTTCTTTCCATGAATTTTATTTTGTACATAATATTTCCAGTTTTCAACAGGCTTAAATATTTGAAATTATATCATTCAAGCTTGGTCTGATGTTTCCTCTTACTTTGAACTTCTTCCAATCATTATTTGAAATAAATCTTGATTTTCATGATCCCATAGGCGGTGTTTTGGAAGAATTTCAAGGTAATAATTTTGTAAATAAGTTTATTTTGATGAACTTGTTAGATTTACATAGTAGGTTGAATATTTCTTTTAATAATTTACATGCAGTTGTATTCCTATTGTTGATCTGTGACATTTTCATCTTCTTATGAAATCAAATGCTTGCATGGTTATATTGGAAGTATAACTATACTTAGTCATATTTTCCCTTATGCAATTAGATTAGGAATATAATTAATATAGTTATATTTATCTTCCGTGTTTTTATTTATTTCAATATTGCATATTTTTCAATAAGTAAGTAATGAAGCCCAAGAATTTACCTTAATATTCACTTTATTTTTTTTCAAGAGTGACTCAGAACATATTTAGCATCTATTATTTTCAGATTATATTTATGCTTATGGTTAACTTGTTTATCTCTCTCCATTAAAAACTAGTAACTTTTGAAATACTAATTTCTCAAGCAGTGCTAAGTGATCTCATTTGCCACTCTCGCTCTTCCACCACTCTTGTCCTTCAATATGAAGTAAATATAAATTAATAGCTCGTTACTTATTAGTCAATTTAAATAAGTATATGATGTCTGAACATATGCAAAATCGAAGATAATACACGGGAGAATATTGAGATCTATAAGGTAAACTTACAATTATACTCTTCCAAGTATGCATAAACATGTTCGTCTTCATCTGTTGTTAATTTTCTCTTTTTCATAGTTTACTTATTATTTATGTTTTCCTTTTTTTCATGTGTTAATTGGATTGATTTGGAGGCTCGATTTTCAGATCTAATTAGGTTTAGAATAAAGCGAGCAATCAACTTTTTCAAGACAATTAACATGCTTAGGTCATAATTTTCTTTCTCATCAGAGTTTTGGTATTTTGTATTGTTTTCGTTTGTTCATATTTCCTTTCTTTGCAAATTTGCGAGATTAGTCAAGAATCATATTTCACTTTGCGTTGATGCAACTAAAATTGAACACTTGGCTTCTTCTTGTATAGATTTGTCATGTTCTTGTAACTTCCTACATTTCAAATAATTAATCAAAGAGCCTACAAGCAAAGGAAATTACAAATTAATTCTTGCAGTAGTTATAAAATTCCCCTGTCCATGGTTCTACCTCTACATGTTCCAAATCTTGCATCAACCAAATTGATTTGAACCTTTGCACTACACTCATTTATCTTACATCCGCTTTAGTCACATTTCATTTTTCTGAGATTTTCATTTCCCTCTATATTGAGTCTCTTAATTTCTAGGACTACTGATATATTAGACTAATATAATCTTATTGGCCTCTGGTTAATTCACCCATTACTAGATAGTCTGACCTATCACTATGCTCACATGGAGTTATCTTTGATTATCTTTGTATCTTTACACTGACTCCCATGTTATCCTAGTATTCAGAGAGCTCAAATGCATTTATAATTATAATTTTTACAAACTTCCAAGAATTTATTCCTCGGGATGACTAAGTGACTTTTGAGACATCCATTCTACATGGTGTGTGCACATGTAGTGCTATGGTTAGGTATGCATGCTTTCATCTTATGCCATGACTGTTCTTTAAATGCATTTTTCTCCAATCCCAGAATCTTCTCACAATATCGAAACATATTTACAAACCCCATTTTAAGTATTATCCAAGATATGAGAATCTGAGTTCCACGTCACCCGCTTAATTGATATGGCTCACAATATCACCTTATTGTGAATTCCTCTTGTAGCTATAACATCTCAAAATCTTTCAAATGTGATTTAAATATAATTTTGAAGTCCTTCGGAGAAACCGAGCTTTGAGTGACGCCAATTTAACCTTGTTCATATTTATGGGATTTCGGCTCCATTTGTTTCTTTTCGCCCCGATGCATGCATGCTTGGCTATTGTGAATGTTCATATTTTTGTCGCTTCATACTATTTGTCGAGTTTAACTGCGTAATTTCCATTTCAAGCATTCATTATGTTAGCTCAACAAATTGGATGGGAAAATTTGGAACAAGCTAAGGTAATGGATCATATTCAATTCTCTTATATTCCTATTATTTTTATATATTGCTCCATATTTATCATGCAAAGATTCAATACCTCTCCATGTACACAAAAGTGCTACATAGGTTGCGACTTGGTCTTGATTTATGAGATTTTATGAAAATCTTGGAGTTGATATGAAATATGAAAAAACAAAGAGAACAATTGTCGCTGCAATTTATAAAGAAACATATCTTCATTTTCATTTATGATAAATTTTATTTAATTCAGATTCCTTGAACATGAATCATTAATTTTTCGTAGCTTTATTGATCGTTTTAGTTTAGATTTAATAAATGGTGATTTTAGGCCAATGAAAACTCCATAAAGTACAACTTCATAATTTTAATTCTAATTAAAGGGAGAGTTTATATTTTTTTGGAGATACTCCATATCTCCCAGGTAAAATTTTAACGAAAGTCTTCAAATGGTAAGATTCATATTCCCATTTTCATCCTTTTCTAGTTCTTTGCATTTTGTTTCAGCTTTGTTTTTGTTTTTGCTAATATAAAATATGTTTTGCAAGACTTCAAGAATTTTTTCACTCCCATACTAGCTCAGATTTGGAACACATTCACTTTTTTGTTTTCCTCTTAGTTTTGGAAGAGCGGTAATGATGCTCATTAAATCAACTAAATTGGAGAGTCTCTGAACTTTCAATTAGTTTCACAAGTATTTCTTTTAAATTGTTAAGATGTTCTCATGCAGAATTTGTTCTCATCATAAGATGAACACACTCATGGTTGTCTTATTTTACTCTTTTGTTGAGACATTTTATAGTTAGTATTGTTGGGGTTGTATTTTAATTTGGGATTTTCTTTCATTTTTCGCTTCCTTATTTGAAATTTTTGGAGTTTTATGATTTCTTTAGCTTTAGTTTAATTTTTTTTCCCTTTTATCTATTGGTTATGGTTTGATTCAAGTGATTCAGGTGGAAGGAATTCTTCCATACCTAACATTGGTGTCCATACATGGGAAATTTTTACTCTTATCATCTCATGGGTTTTCATTTACCTTCAAGGTATATTTTTATGGAATCCTAAAGCCTTCTCACCTTGAATATTTTTCATGGAGGAACATGCATCATTTCTAAGTGATATAGTTCATATTTTCAAGGAAAGAAATGACCTTGAGTTTAACTCAATGGATACCCCCCATCCCTCCACTTTATAAAAGCCTCTGAATTGATAGTTGCTAGGAAATAATATGGAGACAACATTATGGAAGTATTATATCCATTAGCATAATTATATTTTACCATCCCACCTCTTTCACTCAGGAACATCATAAAATTAGCTCACAAATGTGCTTATCAAAAGGGTGATCAAAAGGGGAATCATGAGAAATAAAAGTAAACCCATCAGGGCAATGGACGCTCGCTGACAGCGGGGCCATGCTTGCATTACATTAAGAAAAAATTCCCCGAGGTACTGATTAGGTTCTCTATAAGTGAAGCAATGTTAGAGACCATTCATATCGATGAATATATGCTTTATAAAAAACAAACTCCTATCTATGCCTTCTTCTATTACTCATATGAGGTAATCTTAAATATTAAATATTCCCCAAAATTCATATTCATGATTTTAGACTCAGTTTTCTTTGAGTAATTATATTTTTGAACTTATATTGCTTAAATCACTAATGTGGGACCCATGGGAAACGTCTTACCTGTTTGATGGTTTAATATAATTCCTCATTTTTACCTTTGGGTAAAGTTAAACTCATCATCTTTTAACCAGAGATAACTGGTTCTTCCCCATGTGTTTCCATTTTTGTGGTGAAATCACAACCCCCTCTTTTTTAACTTATTATATTTATAATAATAATAGGGACCCTTTTCGTAAATTTGGGCTAAATTTCCTTTTAATATTTTCCTTTTAGTTAAGTGTCCAAAAATTTTGCGAGATTTTTGTTTTCTACAAATTTCCATGTTGATTGCTTCATTGCGTTTTATTTTTCACTAGATTTCCATCGATTCTCGTTTCATCTCATTTGGATGTACGATTGCCAAATGGTGTTTATTTTTACCTCCCGGGCTAAAAAATGTACAAAAGGTATATTATTTGAATTTTTGTAAATTAATTTTAAATATTGTTTTTATTAATTTTCTTGTTAATTTTATATTAATTATTATTTTTACTAACTGTTTTATAGAACCACCACAACTGAGATTGTAGAATAATTAAAATTATATTTTTCGGATCTCAGAAGTCTATTTCAAATCCCAATTCTAATTTCTTACGAGATCCAAGATCTCGATTTAAAAAAATGGTTGTAGTTTTTGGTCGACAAGACTTATAATTTTACAAAGTGGTTGTAGTTTTCATAAGGTCGAGACTTACAATAAAGTGGTTATAGTTTTTCTAGAGGGAAGGTCCCACTCCACGTGGCCCTCCTCTCCCTCCTCTCCTTCTTACCTCATATTGAGCCTTCCCTTCATTTCATAGGCCTTCCATATCATAAGTAATTTTTAATTCCACCTTTTAAATCATCTAAGCCCCGATAACCATTATACCTCCCTCTTCCCTCTCCCTGGGAACTCAGAACTCCTCATATCAGAAGCTTATTACCTCGTCGCTTATTTTAAATCATTCCTTCTGACATTCTCCTCCTGAAATCCAACCTCTGAGACCTCACCTCATCCCTCATCCCATTTCCCCCCCTACTCATTTAGGATCTTGTAATTTCACAACTTCTATTCTTCCATCCTCTGAAATATCCAACTCTTGAAATCCCTTATTGCTCCAACCTTCATCCCACCTTATGTCTCCCACTTTGTATTATAAAGTCCCTCCTCCTATATACTCTCTGCTCATTACATTGAGCCAACAACTTCTTTGTAATTAAATATTATTTTTATAATTAAGTAATTTGAATTTAATATATTTTGTAATTTAAATTAATTTATCATTTAATTAATAATTCGTAATTGTAAATTAATTTAATTTTAATTAATTTGTATATAATTTACTCAGTTTGTTAATTTAATAATTATAATTTATTAATAATTATTTTTAATTGTACAATTAATTAAGATTATAATTTTTAATTAAAATTGTCTAATTTTGGCTCACACATGCATTTTTCCAGAATTCTGGCAATTTTGCCACTTTATCTTTGGAGAGACATATCTCAAGATTTACTTGACCAAATGAAACTAAAAATAGTTCGTTGAAAAACTAAGAATAAGGAGAATAATATGGGAATAATAATTTTATCATATTTAATCATTTAATAACCCAAAAATTCAGCAGAAAACAAATGACGAATTTGCAACAACAATTGGTTTTTCCAAATTTAATTTGGGCAAATTTCATTAGCTTGAGAAAACTGTTGTCACTAATTCATCTCCAACAATCCTCAAAGGCTAATTAGATCCATTTGAAGCAATCGTAGCATGGAATTTCTTGGGATTTTATGTATTTTAATTTAGCAATTTCATGAGATTTTGTTTGTTTGTTTTTGTTTTTTTTTTTCTAATTTGAAATTTATTTTATTTTTATTTCTGTTTTGGTTGGTTTGTAGCACGAGATCAGTTGGAGAAGTTCATATCTGATGCATTTTGGAGCAATGGAAGGGGACCAACAAAGATAAAAATTAGGAATTTGCAGCTCTAATTCAAGATTTGAAAACTACTCAACAATTCTCTATTTTGGAGATTTCTTGTAATTTTAAATAGAAATTTTGAGAATGAGGAAAAGGTTCCTATTATCTACAACTAGAGGTTTTGAAAGCACTATTGTATATATTATAGTTGTAGGTGAAGGGAATACTTCAGATCTGAGGTCCAGGGAAAATTTTGTGATTTTTTTGTTGTGCATTTGCACTTTTTTAGTGTATTATGAGTTGAATTATGGAGAAACAAAGCATTTTGAGTTCTAAAAGAGAAAATTGTTTTGCACTATAGTAGACAAATTTTCTCAAGGAGCTGAAGCTGCTCATGGATTTCAAAATTTGTAATGAGGTTTTGGTATGATTTTAATAAATTTTCATTCCAATGCACTCTTGTTTGGAGTGTAAGTTAATTTTCTATTGTGAGAAATTCTCTAATTGATTTTAATTCTTGTTTTAAATAGTATATGACATTCTAATATTGAGCACTATTGTCATATAGATTTGCTTTATTCTATTGAATTTCTTTAAGATATATCTCTAAGGAGAAGAACAAAATTAGAAATAATATGAACTTTCATTGAAATCAAAATGTACTAAACAATAACTATTCATTGTTTAAATACATTCCCATTTTGTTTTCTCTTCCATTAATTAAATATATTACAATAGGATTAGTTTTTACTTGCATCTTAGAGTGAATTTGCATTTAGATTTAATTCTGCATTCTAGAAGTCCCCTTACGCAGGGGAAAACCTTACTTGTGGTTTGGCTAAGCCATAGAGTCAGCTTAAGGATCAATTTACTACAAGAGGGCAGATATGATTTCTCTCTTTCTATTGGTAAGTAATATATATACTATAAGCTAGGAGAGAGAGAGAGAGGGTAACTGGACCCAATTGAACCAATCAAAACCACTACATCAAACATAAAAGGGCTTAGTTGGTGCTCTGACCAGGTTTTTTCTCTCACATGTTGATGAGGTCATTTTTGACCATCAACAAGATCTAAGATTCTCAACTAAGCACCAAATCAGCATAAATTCATGGGCATTGTTGACTTGTGATGTTCATGAGGTCTAATACATCACGGGGAGCTAACTAAATGAAGAAATGGTAATGCGCAAGCAAGAGGCTAAAGGGAGGCGCCATTGCTCATTTGGATTTTCCTCGTGCAAACAGACCACTGCGACCGCACCTCCCCCAAGTGTGTGGCGCAGCAGTGGCGCCATCCACCAAAGAGGTAGTCTACGGTCGTTCCGGCGGCACTCAGGAGAGTGAAGGGTGGCGAGCCTGACCCGTCGGAGGGGATGACGTCAACATCCCCTTGGGCCAATCAGAGGAGCTCTGGGGGGCAAGATGGGGGTCGGCTCTCAACTTTCAACCCGACGAAAACTGGTGGGCCCCACTCATGCACAACGGGCATAGGTACATTTAAGGTAAGGTAAGTACGCCTGAGGTACGAAGGTCAGTACCTTCGTGTCAGGCATGTGGCCCCTCACCTACCCGGCCGCCATCGGCCAACAACTGTATGCCACGTGCCCCCTTGTTGGCGTCCTCATAAGCTCAGCCCTATAGTTGTCGCCCCATCCACTACCCAGTAAAAACCTGTTTCCGCCCCGATTTTTACTCCCGACCATTTGAATTTGGTTATCATTTACCGACATTTTACTCAATTGGGCACCCTGGTAAAACTCACAGTACTGGTTTCTTTCCACCCTCGCATCGCTTTCACTACTGCCTTAGGTATTTGGTCGAGTCCTTTTCATATTTTCCCTTTACTGCTTGTTCAAATTGATATGGAAAAAATGAAATTCTCCGCTCCTGAAACCCCGCAAGCCCGCGAAGTCAGGACCACTCTCGGCCCCGAACCACTCATGGATGCCCACTCCCAGCTTTGCAACCCGGTCTATCCTTTCAATGTGGCCCGTGCTAAGGGCGAGCTCCTAGGTTTCCATCGACGGGGGGAATATGTGTTCAGAGTCGTTGACTCAGGTCTATATTACAAAAATTTTCCAAAAATACACCCTTTTCCTGAGTTCATCGCCTGGCTCACCGATGCCTACATTGAGCGGAAGGATATTTTCCTCTCTGGTCAGGGGGTCAAGATTCTCAAGATCACTCCTCAGCTCATCAGAAAGGCCTTATGCTACCCCTCTGACCAAGACTGTGTTGAATTCACCGATGTCACTCTCTCCTGCCACTTTTCAAACTTACCCATGGAGAAGCAAAGTGGTTTCATCGAACTCATTACTGATTCTCGCCTATCTGCTCTCCCGCCTACATAAGCCTATCCGCTGCCCCTATTTCATGACACCATACAGCCTATCCTAGTAGTCATCTCAGGAATGCTCGGGTTAGAGAATGCCGATACAGTAATGCAAGCAGGTCTAGGGTTTCTATGCAATAGTAGAAAATGGCTAATTAGTTACTAAAAAATGACTAAAATTTGCATATAAACGACTATTTTTTGGTCGATGACCAATAGTAACTAATTTAAAGTATCTTATAATGCGACCAGCTTTTGGTCGTTTTTAGCTTAGTCATTAATTGGTTATCTCAATTTTGTTGTCTAGTTGTATATTTGGTCATTAATTTGGTCATTGATTTAGTCATAAATTCAGTCATTGATTTGATAATTAATTTAGCCATTGATTTGGTGATTAATTTGGTCATTGATTTGGTCAATAATTTAATCATTAATTTAATCTTTGATTTGGTCATTAATTGTCACAATTAATGACCAAATATACAACAAAATATATGACTATATCATCACCCAAAAAAACTCATTAATGACCAAAGAAATATAACCAAAATGTTGGTCATGTTATAAGATACTGTAAATTAGCTACTAATAGTCATATATATGCAAATTTTAGTCATCGTTTGAAATCAATTAATGACCGAAGAAATATGACTAAATTTTAGTCGTGTTATAAGATACTGTAAATTAGCTACTAATAGTCATATATATGAAAAATTTAGTCATCATTTGTAGTCACAAATTTATCATTTGTGATAGTCATTTATTCATTATATAAACGACTAATTTAGTAGTTTATATTCATTTCATTTACTTTCATTAATAATCATTATAAATGACTAATTAAGTCGTATATTCATTTTATTTTTGTTCATCATTAATCAATATAAACTACTATTTTAATAGTTTTAGATTGATTTTATGTGTTCATTATTAATCAACATAAATTAATTAGTATGATTTTGCAACTAAATTTAAAAAAAATGTCATACAATTTACATGTTCATCTAAGATGAAACACAAAGTTACATATGTTAATTACAATACCAAGTAATATCAAGTGCAACTATAAATAATTCCAACCACAAATTACATTATATAAAATGTCAAGTATTACAATATGAATTTCCAACTTAATATTGGTTAGAGTACAATTTACAGATAAAATATTGTTCATCACTTAAAAACATTATCATTATCTTGCCAAGGAATTGCAAGTGAATTCACCAACTCTGAAAACTTGACCATCAATCTTTATCCGTGTGTCTTATGAAAGGTATTGGCTCTACGGGTACCATTGGACCAGTACACTTATCTCTCTTTTTCACTCTAGTGTTATTGTTCCCCTCTTTCTTCAATCCTTGCTTCTTACCATCAATACTGAGTCCATTTTCTACAAAAACAAAACAGAAAGTTACAATACAGAGTATAAGATATGAAAGTCGATGAACACTGGAATATAAACTAAAGTAGACTATAAAGGATTTATACGATATGTACCTCAACATCAGCAATATTTTTAATGTCACTTTTCCCCATATAATCAAGAAACTCGAACAATTTTTCTTTAGTTGGGAAATAGTGGCCACTATGTGGCTAGATGACCTGTATTAACAAAGCAAATAAAATGTCACAAATAAACACAACAGAGCTAGCAATTTCTACTAATAATGTCTCATGCTCCACTTTTGTATTTGTATCGTTTCCTCTAGTTATCTCTAAGAAGAAGTGACACTTCAACAATAAAACTGGTTAGTAGAAATCTAATGGGTGGAGAAAAGTATTGTTGACACAAGATTACAACAAGAAACTAAAAAAGAATAAGACAAGACTTTGTAAATTGTGATACTAACCAGGAATATAGCTTCAATATAGTAATATTCAATTATCAACGTACTATTCCAAGGGAAAAGAAATCCAATTCCCATAAGCCTACAAATTATGTATGCCCCTTTTTTTCCCTGTAATTAATTGAGAAATATTAGCACACACAATTTCCATTTAGAATCTCTAAAATGGTTCTATAAATATTCAAAGCAAACTTAATGTTATTCATTTTTATTTGATGCACACAAAACAGAATATGCTAACTTGTTTTTGAGTTGGAGAGTTATGTAATTCATCGTGTCCAAAATCATTGTTTATTGTCGTGACTGCTTGTTTTAAATGATCAAGCAATGGGCCTATATTTGATCAAAAAACATATTTTTCAAAATATATTCCATTTTTCTAATTCAAAGCTAGATTTCCTTCAAGTTTATGACGTTCAAACAAACTAGAATCATTTTCCTTTAACAAGTCACTGTTGTGGTATACTACTAAATAGACAACTACGTAATGAATTTATTAGTGGTAGAATACTAATAAATCACAAATACAGGCAAGAAATAACACCACTATGTCCTAGACATGCCAAGTCTTTATCCTCTTGGTTGGAAATATTACTTCATGAAACCAACATATTTGACAAATGAACTTTTTAAAAACTAACCAACACCGGTGTATCCAACGACATTGACATTTCCATTGGCATGCCCTCAAAATGTGTGGAAGTATCAAACAAGTGTAGTGCACTTCCCTGTAAGGTTAAAGTTTGGCAATGGAATATGTTGTCCATTAGTCTAATCAAGTTTTAACTTGCCTTTGATAACTTAGAGAGAATGGGAATCCAATATAGAACGATGACAAAAATATTTTATTCATTCACACTTACCTAGATCCTAAACAAGCATTGAAGCATTATACAAATCCAAGAATATCTCACATTCCACCAGGAAACAAAATTTCTAGATTTTGATTTTAACCCTTGAGGCTTTCTCAAATTTGTAAACAAGTAACATCATAAATATTTTTCCGTAGTTCTCAAACCTTCTTCTGTGTGGAGCTTGAGAAAATATGTGCATACACATATCACAAGTGTAACTAATTTCTCCTTTTCCTAATTGCTCCTTTTCCTTAAAGTAATATAAGTGGCATTTAAAAAATAAAAGGAAGCCTACAAGAGATGAATGCCACAAATGAAGATATATTGTAGTACACAAAATCCAAAATATAATGAAGTTAATTAATAGAGTAATTAATGGAGAAATCAATGGGGTCATTGGTGGTTGTTTGTATCCTAAACATGCGAGTTACAATTATAATTTTACAAATACACTGTGATACATTCCCACTTGCCACTTGTCACCTAGTATTACTCTCACCTCTTCCTCCTTGCTTACAAGGATTTGTTCCCTAAATTAGCAAAATGGAAACCAGTAATTCCTTAAAATTCCTAGAATATCATCTGATCCAGTGACAAGACTAGCCACCTCTTAAATCATATCTAGAACCTTTGATAGCCTTTCATCAGTATTGTCACTGTGTGCATCCCTAAGGAAACGTACAAACTCCTCAAGCAGAACTCGCAACACTCTAGTAAAAATATCTCTAGTATTAGATAATGTATGGGCTTCATAGAATTGCATTACGGTAATCAGTTCCTTTCTATTTGAGTGAAGAAACACAAATAATTGAGCCTTATGACACCATTCCAACAACAAAACTGGAAAAATTGTATTCAACTATGTTTCCAATTCATGCAAAGTAGCTAATGCATGGAAATTATTCTGTTGTAAAACTACAAGCTTTGGAAGAACCACAGGGACCATCTCTTGAACAAGATCTACACTTGGTATACCCAAAATGACCTATCCAAATTCAATTCTCATAACTAGGTGTGTGGCAAACCTTTCTTTCAAGTATTCAAACATCTCATCTCTAATTCCATCAAACTCGAAAAGGATTGATCTGATTCCTCCCTTCTATTTAAAACTAGTAGGTTTATGTATTAACCTAGCAGTTGTTGCTCTTACCAAACTATTTGAATTGTTAAGTTGATCAATCAATAAAGAAAATGAGAAAAAAAAAACAAATATCCATGGATATCAGCCATTTTCATAATTTCTACTACCGTTTCCAACAAAGTCTAAAATACATCCAGATCCTTAGTGGATTCCAAAGCATGTTTCAATATTCCAAGCATATTTTCTTCTTTTGTTTTGTTGCATGCGTCATCATCTTCAAACAAAATATCCATTACATTATTCTCAATGAAGTAACAGATTTTCAAAAAAAATTATCTCCTCACAACCTTCTTCTCATAAAGTGGAAGTATATCCAGGTATTTTATCCACAAAGGTTTTGTTCCTAAAAGGCCACTTTTGATTGCATGGAATAGAAGACGTGAAATTCTTCCCACAGTAGAAACATGAACTTGATCTAATGATTCACTAAAAAGAAGTTGAGAAAAGAGACACTGACAAATACTGAAAGCAAACTCTAACAGTTGTATTATTAAGAATGTATTTCCTTTATATCTGATATAAAGTTACATCAAGGTCACTTTTCCTTGAGTTAGTTGAAATTTGTTTATCATACTGAGCACAAAAGAATCCTGATATAAGAACATCTATGTTTCCCAAATTCACTTTCAAACCAACATTTTTGTGGATTTGACACGAAAATTTGGTTGCATAATCAGTTTCTAAAGGAGTAGCAGATAAACATGCAATGTATCCAATATCATGAGCTAAAATTTCATGAAATTTGTCAAATTTGTCTTCAACAAATACCTCCAATATTCTAGACATGGTTGTAATAGCATCAGAGCTAGAATTGAATGCAAGAATTGGCATAGATGCAACATCTTCAGCTTCGACATCAACAATCTGATCTTGCAATGCTAAGTCCAAAAACTCAAAAATTTTTTCACTCATTTCTTTGATCCCTACCTTAGGAAACATACTCATAATTCTGCACTTTGTCTTCTTGATGATATCAGATTCGATGTCAATATAAGAAAACAACCATGGAAGTTTTAAAATTGACAAAAGTGTTTTAGTATTCACAAATATTTATCTGTTGCTTGTATTTTGAAATGTCTGAGAAAACACACTTAGCATTGAGAAAATATTTAGTTGTACATTCAACAATGAATCTAGGGCATATGGCATATAAGATATGAAGGAAAGCACCCATGGTCAAATCATAAATAGTGGTCCATTGAATGCACAAGATTCTTGATAGGAACTATTTCTGTGTCCAGTGATGATGATGCTAAATGTATAAAGTCGAAACAAGGACTTTGTAATGTACCATCTCCTTAAGCAAGTAAAATACAAGATGCAAACATGAACGATGAGCTAATAAGGCCTTCTACTTGAAGCCTTGTTTCCACAAGGCATATATTCAACAATTTCAACATCCAAAAAGCAAATGGTTGCTAATGTACCTCTCCTGTAACATCAATTAGAATACCCACACTATCTGGCGACTTGGAGAAAGTAGGAAGGTCACAGAAAGGTGTTGGAGAGCTGCAGATATAAAATTCAGTAAAGGACATGTCAAAGCATGTTATAGACAAAGCAGTAGAAGTTGTGAAGCTCGATTCAGTTGCGTAAAATGATGCAACAGATAATAGGTATGCCACAGGATAATTACATAAAGTCCATTTTCTCGATAGGAATTCATGACCAACCTAGTTGCTAAGGAAGAATGTCTGGTTGCCCAGCTGTAAAATGGATCTCTCTCAAAATTGAGAAGTGTGACTCCTTCACCCATAACATAGAATGGTCCACTAGATAAGTAAGTCATTGTCCTAAATGGACTAGATAAATAAGTTTCTGCGCGCTGTGAAAAGAGAGTTTTGGACAAATTTTGGAAATTTTCTATAAACAAAACTAAATCTCAAGCATGGCAAGAGAAGATTGATTCACATCTTCTAGAGCCTAATGAGTTTTGACAAAAACAACTGAAGAAAAGTTCGTGAAAAAATTCAAAGTAAAAAAATAAAAGCAATACGAAGTTCATGTAGGCTAAGAAATCCAAAACAACATGAAGAAGCCCCATACTACTTTGACTTCATCATATGTGGAAATTAAAATAGTGTACGAGGGTTGTTTCTAGCTAAACACATCACTACTTACAAATCAACAAATTTATACAACCTGTAGCAAATATTTGAGAACAGTTTGATGTCATTTTACACACTTGAAGAGCCCAAGACAATAGTGAATCGTTGATAATTGCCAACAAACTATACTCAACATTTAGAAAAATAAGGTAACATGAAATATAGTAGCAGTCGCACATGGATTCAGAGTGTTGAGTGATCAATTTTTCTACCTATGTGAAGAATATACGACTTTCTCTCAGATCTATTTCAGTGCGTTCAAGTCTCACTCGCATCTCCAACGATAATTCAAACACCTTTTTCAGATCTTTTCATCAAGGAAAACAATTGATATGTTGGCCACACATATGATTATAAGGCACTCACAATTTCAACAAATATTTTAAGGGTCACTACCCCTTTGAGGAATTTGTTAGTCAATGGGGAGGACACCTTATATGAGAGGAAGTCACCTTGCACACATTTCCAAGCTATTATGATGAGGATGTCCACTCATTGATAATTACTTCATCTTCTCCTTTGTAGATTGTACTTCTACCATGGAATTTGCCAAATGGAGTCTTTTGCATTGAATATTGATGGAAAGTTCTACTCATGATGCCACAAGTGCCACTTTATTGGAGTTTTGCATGGTCTTTGTGCATTCATTCAAGGTTTGAAGAAGGAATCCACTTTGGAGGAGGCCACACATGCTTCTAAGGAGGATTGATTCATTTTTCATGAAGGTAGATACATGGTCAACCAATTAGAGGAGGAACCGTAGTTTGTGGTGCCATTTTTGGAGGATTGTTGCAAAACCAACTCCATTATCATGTTATCGTCGACATGTATCATGGAGCTGGTTGATTGAGAGCATTATTGTAGTCCTTTTCTAAAATATTTTCATGATTTTTCTTGGAGTAGAAAAGGGATCTCAACATCATATTGCTACCTTTAGTATATAATTATTGAGGAGGTTTGAATGGTAATATTTTATTGTATTCCTTGCATAGAATATTGAAACTAGGAAAAGGTTGCAGTAATAGCTGTGAGCATGCTTACAATGCTTCAGTTACAGCAAATGACACTATGACTTCTAAAAAGAATTGGTGGCCACAAAAGTTCAAGGGTTGGGAATAACACTAGCCATTCGAAAATGCAAGAAGGAGATACAAACATTGAAGATCATTTTCCAAAACATTCAATAGGTGAAAAGATAAAGCTTCCTGGACAATACGGTTTAAAAAATTTTGATGTATTATTTGGTAGGGGCTGGCATGCATTAGATGTCCCCTTATTTGATGCAATTGATCAATCAGTGGTTGCAATTACAGCCTTAGTACTTGTCAAGAAGTTTTGTACTTTAAAGTTGTTATCCTTGTTACTTGGTAGAATGCCTTTCATTCACATTGTAGATGGGAGCCTTTTGAAGGAAAGGAAGATTCATATTTAGTGTGGTTATTTTTTTTTGAAAAACAAAAGCTTTGCAGAATTCCAGCACAGACTGTGAAGTGTGTGGTATATGAATTGAGTAGATAGTGCTACTTAATAGGGAAAATTTATGAGCTAGTGTAGTTTGGTATTTGAAGATGCCTCCTACAGTTTGTCAAAGGAGGTTGTCAGTGACTATGGTTTTTTACTAGCTGATTGACTACTCCTGTGCATCCAAAAGTTTTGCATAATCACTCCAGGTTTGGTTTTCTCTTTTACTAGTTAATTGACTATCCCTTTACATCCCAAAGTTTTTTGAGTTAATAATTCTAGCAAGTAACTAGATCTGATCTGTTTGCTTAGATAGTTGGTTTTAGGATAACTTGACATCCTACTTGTATCTTTATTCAATAGATTTGTAATCTGATAGGTGGTAAATTGCCAGGATGGTGGTTTCAAATAAATTCTAACACATACTATCAGATAGGACATTTTTATAACATGCATTTTCATTAGTTTTCATGACTTCCACTAATATTCCATTTCTCATTTTGTTGGTTAACTAGAGGATGGCTAGAAGCTGATGGCTTTAGAGCACTTACATGTCTTAATTTTTAAATTCTGTAATTTAAGTGTCAACGAAAGCCAACTTAATATTTAGTATTTCCCAAGCCACATGCCTAAAATTGGGCATGGTAAAATTCACAAGTTCAGATCCTTTGGCATAATTTCTATTCTTGAAACAATTATTCTGCTTGAATCCTATGAATAACTACAAAATAGAAATTCCTACATCCTATAAATAGTAGTATGCATACATGATATTGTTTACAATGTGCCTACAATGAGTCCTTTAATGATTATCTGTAGCCATTTTCACATAGATACCAACAGAGAAAAAAATTTGACATAGCATTCACGACACTGCTTTCAATAATTGGAAAATTCTGCAATTAAATGAGGTATTCCACACTATATTGTTTTCTAGAAATTTAAAGATCAAAAATATATATTTAAGGTAGTAGAGAAATAATGTTCCTAGAAATTAAAAATGTCTAGTTCATCTAGAGAGGAAAAAAGTATAAGAGAAGCCTCAACACATTTTTGCAAATTGCAATACTAAAAGTAGTGTGACCGTACCTCAGTCCCAACTTTTAGCTCAAGTATCTTATTTGCCACAACCCTGGCTGCTACTCTTCCAATTGTTTCCCGTGCTGAAGATTTGCCACCTCCCTGAATTTTATAGAAATTCAGTTATAACACATAAATCACTAAGTTGTATCTTCAAAAGAAAGAAGCATTTAAAGAGAGGCATACTACCCAGCAAATAGGCATGCTTAGGAATACTTGAACTGAACGAACACCATATTTGAAGTCATATGTGGCATCCGCATGAGATGGCCGATAGGCTAATGAAATTTCACTATAATCCTGTCAAGTTCAGTAAAATGAAATAAAGAAATTGTGGATTTGGAATTTCAAAAGCTTGTGTGTTGTAAACAACTATCTCAATTACTTTGTAAAACACAATGCCAAAATGTATGACACAATATTGTTCTCTATTCAGAGTATAAACTCTGTAACCAAGCACTCATGATTTTAGTAGACGTAATCATCATAGAGTGAATTGTCCCCGAGAAATTTTATGATTTATCCAATTACTTATCGCATAATCTTACTATAATGACATATGGTTAGACTTACCAGGACCACAAATTATTCCGGGAGGTCATAATCATGTTTAAAATTCATATATTGTTATACAAATTTGTTCATGAAGAAAGTTGTCATTATGCAAAAGGCACTTCCAGGTTATATAGTACCATCATTCTGAACTCCTCTGTTAATTAGCCACAACAAATATTGTTTCAAATCATAAGATGTTTCTGCCTCTCATTTTCTTTAAGGATCAAGAATGCTTGATTCATAGTCAATCTCGAATAAGGGTGTTTCCATTATAGACTTACACAGTCTTCATTCTCTTATTGTAACAGTACCCATGATGCCTAAAGGTGCTGTTATCACTACTTTGCATGCTGTGCATTTCAGAATCAAATGATCTGCTTCAGACACCCTACAAATTATTAAGGAGAGGTCCTTGACTAGATCATGACGGTCATGATGGGTTTTGAACATTGTTCAATATATTATCTTTTCTACCTTTTATAGGATGAATGTCCTGTAATGTGAAGAAATTTGAAACTTCTATTCTTGAAAGGATTTGTGAATTGGATGTCGCTAATTTGACCTGTACCCAGCCTTACACTATCTCAACTGTTGCAATAAATTCATTCTACCATCCAATGAAGAAATTGATGATAATGAAGGTTTTACTTTTTTAGGTGACAACACACTTACTTCAACTGATGACAATTCCTTCAAATGAGAAAAGACAGAAATAAAACTAAGTTTATGTACCTTTTATGTCCTAAATATGTATGTTTTCTGCCTTGTCATTATGAAGATAAAATTTTTGGAGATATCACAATAGGTTATTGCTCACAATTCAAGTCCTTGGAGAGCTAATATTTGAGATGGTATTACTAGGAACTGAGTCTTGATCAATACTTCTGTTGTAAACCCGTGGACTAGAGAAGTCTTCTTGCAAGTTTGAAATCATTCTACATCAGATGTATACTTAGACAACTAGCCTTTCAAACAATAAAATATCCATGCATGAAACTTAAGTGAGTTACGCCAATGACACTTTTGTTCTTTAGGCCCTAGTTCTAATAATAAATATTTATCATACTTATGTTCAATAGTATTGTTCAAAGAGTAGAGGAGAGGCCACAACTTTCCAACAACTGCTTATGAGAACCTTAAACAACAACAAATTGTAATTTGGTTCAGAATTTCAAATCAAATCTAAGAAAATTTAGTCCAGATAAATCTCGGTTTGTATTGACGCTGTTTCAAGTGAACAATCCACAAGACATGTCGTTTTGTTCTAGGGAAAAAGAGAGTGATTAAATAAATCCTCAAACTCAGATAGAAGAACCTTTCTACCTAGATCTGTAATGTTCCATTAAAACTCAGATAAGAATGGCTTGAAATCTTTGAAACTTGGATCAACATGAGCTGAAGTCATTCTTGAAACTCCCACAGGCATGAAGTCTCATCAATGTATAGTTATGACTCATATAGCTAGGTGCCAAATAGTTGTCAAGAAATGCCTGTAGACCTTCATTTATCCAACGAATCCCACACCACAATAGGACTATTACTTCTCCAAAGGTCGAAATATTTTAGAGCATACCCACTTGAAGTGACAAGCATACAAAATGAACAATCCAAGATCAAACAAAACCTTTTGTCCTTAAGGAGGTCTGAATGACTACTTCAGGACTGCGGGCAAATTTAGCATTTCATTCTTATAGTGGCACTAAAACAATACTCCTTTTTTTTCAAAGTATAAGAATCAAGTCAATACTAGTCCTCTTGTTGGATTAGGCCAGACTTCGATGAACTCAATTCCAGTTAAAAATTTCAAGCTGCCTCTTATTCTGACATACAAATAACTGCTAGACTCCTATGAAAAATCATGTCACTATGAAACCTCAACGTTTAATAAAAAAATTCATAGTCAATGTAAGGATCTCAGAGGAAAAAGATCTCCTGTGCTATCTCTCATTTCAACTACATACCTAATGAGTCATGCCTTCAAGGTAGAATATCTCACTTCTCAGTTGTATTGCATTCTCTTCTTGTGTGGGCTTGTCCTTACCTGTGCTCTGATATACATGGATTGCAATTAAAGCATACACTATGGAAATTGGGTACCAAGCCAGAAGGCTTAAATGTGTCAACAACTAAACCTTTAATGCTAAATAGTAACATTGCACTACTGCCAATGCCTTGAAGGAGTTACACCTCTACTAGATTTCACCCTCAATACCTATAAAAAGTCAAAATAGAATTTTGAGCCCTCATATCCCTTATGAATCCACTGTAGCCTGAAACAAACTCAGAAACCCTTGGAAATATATTCCCCTCTACTTCACCTTCCTCTGAACCCTTATGTCCTACCATGCATCCTCGCCATAGAGGGACACATTATGGAGATCCTCTTCAATAGCAATGCACACCTACTGAAGTCTACCTTGCTGCAACTCCTTTTTCCTTTTGCAGGCCATCATCCTACCCCAACCTCTCATGGATTTGACAATACAACATCTTTGGTTATAGCTTATGATCCAAGTAGATTGAAATGCATTTTTTACTGTTTCTCTAATGGAAGTATGCAATGTCCCTAGGTAATTTTTTGCCTTGGGGTTCAATCCTTATCTAGGATTTTCCAATCATGAAAATAATCATAACAACAGTGCACATTTATCAACTCATATAACGGTAAGTACCCTTCTATATAATTCACTAATGATATAAGAGATATTTAACAATCATATTTTTCTTCAGCAAACCACCACAAGTTAGGGCTAACTGCCTAAGGAACAGTAGACCTATAAAACGAATAATCCACCAATATAATTCTAACTGTAATGTCAATATTCAATAGATTAGTATTCCAACTATAACCCACACTAGAAATATCCATGTTTAGTTGGTAATATACTAATTAAAAACTCATTGTCTAACTGTGTTTCCTCTAAACTTGTTTGCTATTAGGAAGAGCTTGTGACAACCCTTTCATAGTGGAGTTTCAATTGCGGTTGGAGTAGTCTCTTAACCTGGTCAAATGGCTGGTTAGATCTTATGACAGTCCCCTTTTGATCCAAATTTCACCCGCGGTTGGAGAGTTGATTCTGTTGCTACATCACGTCAACAAACTATAGGTTCTGGAGGTCTGCTTGGGATGTTTAGTAATTTTTGTCCTGTAATTGTTGGGGAGTGGTTTCAAAGCTTCATGTGATCACAGACCCTTGAAAGAGATATCTTCTGTGGCCCTAAATACACTCAGGAGGAAGACCACATATAGGTGATGCCCTAGATGCTTCAAACTAGGCCCTAAAAACCACCTAGTAACTTACTGATCTCCTGTTTGGTTGAGAACAACCTCACTACCTCATGTTTGGCTTTAGTTCCTCAGAGAGGACCCATTGCAACCTCACCTTTCCTTAACCAATGGTTCTGAGCTTGGGTGCACCATAGAAAGATCACAAAGAGAATATCTTGCTGCCCAAAAAAAATAATGGTGGCTAGGCATCCCACAAAAATACCTCTGCTATCTTGAACGTGACTTATTGACCAAGAATAACCACTGAGAATGTATTTCCCTGCTTTCCAAAACGAATCATACATGCTCTATAATTCTCTATTTGGGAGAAAATGGATGGTTCAAGAAGCATGTAGAATTGTGGGATGTTATCTATCTAACAATCCCTTCGTACTTAAGAAGTGACACAGTTAGGAAACGTTTCATGAGATGAACACTTTTTTTCATTTTGGAAGAAATTTATGTATTTATTATTTAGATCAAGTTTAACTATGTAATTGTTGCCCAACATTTCTATTTTTAGGTAAGATGTGGGCAGTCTTTAAGTTGGGGTCAAGGAGTATTAACTGTTATTTGTTTTGTAGTTAAGCAACTCTTATTTGACTACTTTTTGGCTCCTGGATGTAACAATTGTAATTCTTAATGAAATATCTGTGACATTTTCCCCTAAAATATTGTTTTTTAATTGCATGTTGCCATATATATTTAACAACAAATGTTGTTGTACTAATTACTATGTAAGTGAAACCCTCATTCAAGGGTTTGATAAAAAAGGTATGTATTCATGATCCTTTTTCTTTTCTTCACTTCCGCATTATATTTTATCATCATTTGAAGTGATAAAAAATTTAAGTATTGGTCGGCTTTTTTAGCACTTTCTCTCCACTATTTGTCTACCCTAGTCTATTATCTTCTATGCAGATTGTCCTGATGATGAGTCTTGATTTAGACTCGAAACGTAGACTAAAAATGAAGACTATGGATATTCCAAATTCTATATCTGAAAAGCTGCACTACAGAAACCTCCAATCTATCAATTTTAAACTTGCTAGAAAAAATAAAAAAAAATTGTACATAAAAATAAAATTTGGTTTTGACCCTATGGGGATTTGACCTCAACTGTAGAGTAATCAATTGTATTATCATTAGCTTTGGTCATCTACTCTCAATGATGGGATGGTTTTTTTTATTATCTATTCATTTCCCTAGCTTCTCTACCCATAGATCCAACACTTAAAAGTGCCTCTACACTTGTGGGTGGCCACCAAGGGGTGGTTTAGCTTATTATTTTCCATGTCTTACTACATTTCTCAGATCTAGAGATGCATAGCAGCAAGTTACTTTATCATCTACAACCATTTACTAAAGTCTATAGCAAGTTATTCACCTCCCAATTTGTAAGGGCTCCTATCACTCAACTTGGTGCTATTCTAAGAGTTACGTCTAGTATTTTGAGTGTCTTTATGCTTGCTGATTTGCATTTTTTTGCAGTCATATTTCATTTCTATATTTACTCTCATGAATACCTTGAAAAGACCACTATTTTGTGTGGTTAAACCACAAACTGATTTGGACAAGACCTACCCACTTATGATCCAATTCCAAACCAATCCATTTGAAACTTAGGCAACCCATAGAGCACCAAAATGCATAAAAACAAAAAGAAAAATAATATAAAATGCACCCCCATCTTAAAGCCTAATCCTCAAAATTCTCAAGTTTGAATTGGATCTGCAATCGCCAAAAAAATACCAGAATGTATGAAACCAATGGAAGGTTTTAACTCTAGCCTTTCTCATAGTTGGACAATACATAGCATGGAAGTTGGGTTCAAGCCCATGGGTCAAAATTGGCATAGATGAAATAGTTGTGATTGGGGACAATGTCTTCCTGCTATAGACACTTATTTTTCAAATTCCAAAGACACATCAATGCACACTTAATAGAAATGTTGTTTTCAATTGAATGAAAAATTGGAGATAGGTATGGGTCCAAGCACAATATTTGGGACATGAAAGAAAGAAAGGCCCACATTTGTTTAAGTGATTCTAATGATGAAATTGCTTGGTCCTATAACACCACAGTTGGACATTATTCAACTAAGTTGGGGTATTATCTTGCAATGCAAAACCTAGAAACATCAACAAATAAATGGTGGTTTAAGAAGCTGTGGATGAAGGGAATTTCGTCATCATTTTCTTTCTACTAATTACTCAGCCCGATAATATTGGGTAGACTGTAGAACAAAGAATAAACCAATTCCATATCCTCTACCCACTGTGGGAAGAAGAAATATGGCACCTATCATAGGAAGCTTGCCCATTCCAATGAGGAATGTCAAGCATTTAGGCCAAAAGAGCTTCAAAAGGAAAAATACTTCCTTTATAAGAATTATTGAGAGGTTGGAGACTTAAAGGTTGATGTCAAAAATCCAAGCTACATTGACCCACACTTGATGCTAATGCACAAAGATAGCATTTCCAACAACAAGGAAGCTCATTATACATAGAACTACCAAATCAAGCACAAACTAGCATATATGGTCATTGATAATGACAACCAAAATAAGCTTTTCTTGCTTCAATTGGAAAAGGAACTTAAGTTACCAAACTCAACTCATCCCAACTCACATTACCTTGGATGGGTCAAAGATGCACATTAGCTTGTGCTAATCAGTTGAAAATAGATCAAACTATTACTAAAAGATGGCAATATTTTGCCCAATATCTCATATGTTCTTACAAACAAAGATGAGAAGGCTTATGAAAATAAGATGATGATAACAAGTTTAACTAATTTCATAAGTGTAAGTAATATAAGTGGCATTTAAAAAATTAAAGGAAGAATACAAAAGAGGAATGGCACAAATGCAGATATATTGTAGTACATAAAATAAAAAATATAATGGAGTCAATTGACAGAGAAATCAATGGAGTCATTGGTGGTTGTTTGTCTCCTAAACATGGGAGTTACAATTAGATGTTTACAAATACACCGTGATACATTCCCACATGCCACTTGTCACCTAGTATTATTCTCACCTCTTCCTCCTTGCTTACAAGGAATTGTTCCCTAAATTAGCAAAATGGAAACCAGTATGTCTTCCCTCACAAGGAAGCCACGTGTTTTCCATTGAAATGTGTGGCTGTGATATTTCATTGGGTGATGAATGGGGAAGAACACTAGGACCTATCACCATGGATTTCTTGGAATTCCACATGAGTTTTCAAGAGAATGGAAATTCATACATGCTCAAAGGTTCCAAAGCAACCATTAGAGAAATAATCAACTACCATTGTATGGAAAAGCTTCTGAAAAGGGGCCATTGTTTGAAAATGGGAGATATGTGAAATGTGAGGGAATACATATTGGTTTCCATTTTTATAATTGACTAGGTGAAAGACTCAAATATTTTATATACTTCCTCATGGCTGACATGCTACGGGTGTTTGTCATGGGACCATTGGGTCCATAAAAGAGGTTATCCAAATTTTAGCCAAACATAATCAGTGTACCAAAATAATTTTTTTAAGAGGGGCCACAAGTAATGGTATGAGCTGGTCACAAGAAAGGAAAAATTAATTACTGTAAAGTGACACCACAACAATCAATGTTTCACAAGGATTTTGTTGAGCTAGGTCTCCTGTAGCGGTATTGGCAAGCATAGTTCCATTTCAAATATGGGCTATTGAAACCTCACCAAGACCCTTTCAACATCATTATGTCCAAAGGATTGTTGGAACTAGACATAGTAGAGGAATGGGGTTATCCGAAAGAAGACAACCCAGATTCACAAGGAGATCAACTATTAGCTTCTAACCCCAGCATTACTGTAGATAGTGAGAAATCCAACACTACAACAATATGGATCTCTGTCAATGACGAGGCATCTATTTCCGATTTCAGAGAAAATTCAAGTAAAAAATGATTGCTATAAATACCACTGCATAGATTTAGAAGCCTTTGATGATGAAGGCCATGCTTTCCATTTTTTCACTAGTGTATAGACCACCTGCAATGCTCAAACTATGATGATATGGATGAACAACATTTTTCTCACTTTTGACTAGACAAACAATCAACAATGTTACCGATGAAATAGGTAACTGCAATGTTACCTACTTTTTTTTGGTAGCATAAAAAACACCCGATTTTGAAAAGTGGTGATGTAGAATCACCATTTTTTTTTTGGTGCACATTTTTGACACTCTAATATTTTTATTTATGAAGTATGAATATTTGTTTTAAAATGTTAGTGAATTTCATGTTGTTGAAAATGTGATAAGTATCGCTTTTTTTTAGAGCGGTGATTTTCATGCTAATTTTGAAACGTATTGATGTTGCATCAACCTTTTTTTTTTAGAGTGGTGATTTTCATGTTGGTAATAAAACACAAAACTTAGATAAAAAAAATTATAAAAACAATAAAAAAAACCAATAAAAATGTAAAAAAAAACAAAAATAGCTCGTAAAAATAAAAAATTTAAACAAAAATAAATTAGAAAAAAACAAAAATATTTGAAAATTATATCAAAGGAAATGACAAAATTTGAAAAAAAAAAACACATGATTTAAAGAAAAAAAAGCAAAAATTGACCCCCCCACCCCCCAAAAAAAAAAAAAAAAAAAAAAAATCTAACTTATTAAAAAAAACCATATATATTAAAAAAATAAAAATAAAAAATAAAAAAATAAAAAAATAAAATTACAAAATTAAAATTTAGATAAAAAAAGAAAATTAAAAAAAAATTTGAATTAAAAAAAATAATAATAATAAGAAAAAAAAACACAAATTTTAAAATTAACAAAGAAACAAATTTTAAAAAAAAAAAAAAAAAATTGAAAAAGAAAATTAAAATAAAAAAACTATCATTAACAAACAAAAAAAATGAAAAAAGCCACATGAAAATAATTAAAAAACAAATACACATAAATTTGGTGTTTTTTTTTTTTTTAATGAAACAATTTATAGATTTTAAAAATGAAAAACTAAATAAACTAAAAAATTAAAAAAAAACAATTAAATTAAAATAAAATTGAAAAAATTTAATAAATAAATTTTAAATTTTAAATTTTAAAAAATAATTAATCTATAATATTGAATATTAAAAAAAAATAAAAAAATATTAAGATAAAAAAATTGAATAAAAAAGAAAAATTTAAATTTTTTGAAATTAAAAAAAATCAAATTAAAATTAAAATATTAAAAATAAAAAAAATAAAAAATAAAAATAAAATAAAATTATATATATATATATATATATATTAAAAATTAAAAACAAAAAAAATAATAAAATTTAAATAATAAAAAATAATTTAAATTTAAAAAATAAAATAATAAAATTTAAATATATATATATTTTAATTGATTTTTTTTTAATTAATTTATTTATTTAATTTCAAAAAATTTAAAATTATTTATTTACTTATTTATTTATTTTTTTAATTTTTTTTTTATATTTAAAATATAATATGTTTTGTTTTTTTTTTTTAATTTTGTTTTTATTTTTTTTGTTTTAATTTTTATTTATTTATTTATTTTGTTAATAATTTTTATTAAATTTTGCTTTTTTATTTTTATTTAATTCATTTAAAAAAAATATTTATAATTTTTCTTTATTATAATATAATTTTATAAAATTTAATAAATTTTGTGTTTTTTTAAATTTATTTCAATTTAATATTGTTTTTTAAATGTTTTACTTTTTTATTAATTACATAAAATTTTTATATTTTTATATTTCAATTAAAATTGTGTATTTAAAATTAGATTTTTTTTTAATTAAACTTAATTTTTTTAAATTAATTTGTTTTTTAATTTAATATTATTTTATTTTATTTTTTTATTTTTTTCAATTTTCCATTTTTAATTGATTTTTAAAGTTTTTATTTTAACAATGGTTGTTGTTGTTGTTGTTTTTTTTTTAAATAATTATTATTATAATTTAATAGTTTTTGTTTTTAAATTTAATTTGTTATTTTAATATATATATATATATTTAAATTTAATAAAATCTGATATATATACATATTTTAATTTAAGTTCATATATATATGTTATTTTTTATAATTTAAATTTAATTTATTTTTTATAGTTTATTTGCTTTTTTAATATATATTGTTTTAAATTTAATATTTTCATTGTATTTTATTTTTATTTTTTATTTTTAATTAATTTTTAATTTTTTTACTTTTAATTTAAATAATGTTTTTTTTTTAATATTTTTATTTTAAATTTTTAAATTTATTAAAATTTAATATATTTCCTTAAATTTAATTTTTTGTTTAACATATATATATATATATATATATATATATATATAAAATTTAATTTAATAAGCATTTTCTTTTTCTTTTTTATATTTAATTTCTATATTTTATTTTTTATAATTTCCTTTTTTTAACTTCTTTTTTCTTTTTTTTTCTTTTTTTAAATTTAATATTTTTTTTTAATTTCTATATTTTTTAAAATTTTAATCTTAAATTTTTTTTTTCTTAAATTTTAGGTTTTTTTAATGTTTGAATTAAAATTTTTATTTAGTTTTTATTTTTATTTTTTTTATTCCTGTATATTTTTAAATTTTAAGCTTTAAAATGTTTTTATTTTTAAATTTTTTTTCCTTAAATTTTAGGTTTTTTTTAATGTTTGAATTTTAAAAATTAAAAAATGTTATTTCTATTTTTAAAAATATCAAAAATATGACAAATTTTTTTTTGTTATTCCAGCATCAACTTGTTTTGTTTTGAGGGTGTTTTTTCAATCCTTTTTTCAAGAAACAATTTTGTTTTTACCATAATTTTATAAAATGTTGAAATTTGATCTTAAAAAAAAACGAAGTGCATTCTGGAATACACACTTTTTGTTTTTGGGGTGTTTTTTCATGTTTTTTGAGTCTTTTTGGGCTAGAGTTCCTGTTTTGAGGTCAGGTTACCTATTTCATCGGTAACAGTGTTAATCATGCAACAGATATGATGAAGCCATAAACACATCCAATCATAATATATTTGGAGATGCTTTGAAACTTGAACACACTTCTCAGGTTAGAGAAGTGCATTTTGATTAGCAGAAAGTGAGATAAGATACAATAAGATAATTTTATATATCCAACAAATGACAATAAATAGGTCAAAGGGACTGAAAGGTACAACTAGTACAAGTACAATGTGGGAGTGAAAACACAACTCCTAGAAAATGCCAAAGCTAAATCTAGGGTAAAATGAAGCAAAGAAGAATACAATAATAGGACATCCTTATAAACATGTATATAAACAGATCATGTAGGAGGCTAAGTGAGGGTAATAAAGCTATGGGAATTCCTTGAAACACATTTGGCAGCTCAAAATTGCATTCCAAGTTTGATCAAAACATAAATATAACACCTACACTGCATTTTGATGTCGATGATGAGTGTGGTAGAGATAAAGAGAGGTCTATTCCTAAGACATATTGTGAAGTGCAAACAATGGGATGCGTCGTTCTAGCCAGTACTCATTTTGAGGCAGTGTTAATGACCACCCTGTTGAAGAAGAAAAAGAACAGTTTCGTACAAGTTTTCCAGCCTGCTCAGTTGGCTTTCTACACTTGGACATTTCTCTTCATTTGATTCACCCTTGAAAACAATCCATATTTCCAAATGATTGATAGTGTGAGAAAAGGTCCTGAATGCAGAGGAGGAATATCAGCAGGAAGGTAGGAAAAAACTTTCTACCAATATTGCAATCACTCGAGAAGACTTAGCACATGATGACAGGGGTATCATGCCATGCCTTTTTTATACATTGGAAAATTTAAATTCAACCAACATATGACAAAATATTGAGCACAGATGGAGAAAATGGACGAAACTATAGTTCTAGTTTCTCTGAGAATGAGAGTAATAATAAATTCATTAATGAAGGGAAATCTTGAAGATCCCCTAAGGTTCAAGAGACCAACAATCCTATATGTGATTTTGAATATGGTAAAAAATTTGGCACTCGTAATGATGTGCATCTCCAATCAACATTACATATCAAGTTCAAATAGAAAAATGCAAGATCCTATATTTTTTGCTTTGACATCCATCCTACATATGACATGGATTCTAATGGGGAAGAAAAGAACGTTGATCATATCATCAAGTTGTTTTGTGAACCATATGAGACAAAGGCAGAAAGGTCAATTCCATTTGTTGAAGGCATCCTTATTGAAGATGAATAGTCTTATCATATTGGAAGAACTAACTAATATCCAGGAATACAAGAGGACGTCTACAAACCCATAATTGATTTACATAGTGAGCAGAATCATTTCCAGGTTTTTATCTTATTGTTCATAGTTATGATAATTTATCTTCAAAGGAGGTTGTTCTCCTAACTAAAAATTATATTCGAGTAGCTTTTATTTCCCATACAAAAAAGCCCCTTGTCGGCAACACTGATGTTTATGGCCAAGATAAAAATGTTCCTCTGTTTGATCCAGAAACGTTGGAACTAAAGTCTCAATATTTCCTTCAACCATAATGACCCAAGGAGACCAGATCTTTATAATAATGGAAAGCTAGATATGGATCTCTCTCCCAACTCAAGGTAGTCTCAAAGGGCCCAAAATAAAATAATTTTCTTTCTTGACAAATAATTCCCAAGAAGGGTTATTTACCATATGACATGGACAAGGTCACTTGACATAAAACTTGGAGGTCTTCAATGGAGACATGACCTAAAAAAAATTCACCCAAGCATGAAACCCATGCTTTAATAAGTCAATTTATTTAATAATAAATATAATTTTCTTTCTTTTGATAAATACATTTCATTATGACTCAAATACAATTATGAAGACCGAACCTAGTTACAAAAGCTAGTTACAATCTTCAACACAAAGCCCCAGCCAAAGTAGAAAGGGAAAAAGCCTAAGCACTCACATGAACTAATAAAAAACTCATGGATACCACACATTTGGTAGAAGGCCTTGATTATAGACACAACTCAACCACCATGGAACAACTGTATGAGCTTGAAGGTAGGATCCACCAAGAAAGGTGCGCCACTAATAGTTAGCGAGTGGATAGATAGATAAAAATGATAATACTACACATAGGCATTTCTAGGAGTCGAATTACCCAATATAACAAAAGAGTGGACTTGAACTAGCACACTAGGGAAATTATTTCCAATAGTATGGATCATAAGACTAAACAAGAAACCTTCTGCTATAGCACATTTTAGATATCCTCCAAATGTTGGATGATAAATATATTTCCCTGAAAGAACAAATGTGTGGCCTACACACTAGTATGCTCAATCTATAGACATGTCACATACACATGACTAAACAATAGCAGAGAGATTGATGTTAACAACACTTAGCCAATGTCACATGAATTCTCCTGAGGCTATTGTAGTTTTTAATGAAAAATATTTGATCATGGTACATCTAGGTATGAGTTTGAAATTCACTACTTTTATGCAGGGAGCATTGGGCTTGCCCATGGAACCAGATCATGGAACATTATGTATCACCAAGAAAGGTGCACCACTAATAGTTAGCATATGGATAGAGAGATAAAGATGCTAATCCCACACATAGGAATTTTTAGGAGTCGAATTACCCAATATGTGGACTTGCACTAACACACTAGGGAAATGATTTCCAATAGTATGGATCACAAGACTGAGAAAGAAACCTCCTGCTAGAGCACATTCTAGATATCCTGCAAATGTTGGATGATAAATATATCTCCCTGAAAGAACAAATGTGTGGCCTACACACTAGTAATGCTTGCTCAATCTATAGACATGTCACATACACATGGCTAAACAACATCAAAGAGATTGATGTTAACAACACTTACCCAAGGTCACATCAATTATCCTTAGGCTATTGTAGTTTTTAATGATAAATATTTGATCATGGTACATCTAGGTATGATTTTGAGATTCACCACTTTTATGCAGGAAGCATTGGGCTTGCCCATGCAGCCAACTCATGGAACATTATGTATCCTTATAAACACTGACACTAGTAAACTGATAGCTCGAAAAATTGCTTGGTATATTTATTTGTTTGAATACATGTTAGCTTTATGAATAAGGCCTATTCTGAAAAGATTCAAGGGTTCAACCAAAGCTCTAGCAAACTCTCAACATGTCTATAACCTAATTTTGAATATATAACTAGAATATCCTACTCACAAAAAAAGGTTTAAAAAAAATATCTACACATAGCAATAAGAATCTTATTGAGTAGTGAGATTCTAAAATCAACCCACAAGTGGCAATGACCTAGTTTTATGTTAGTCATTGAAATTCATGGTTGTCGCAATTTTTGGGGCATTTATTGCCACAAAAAATGTTAAGTTACAAAAAGGAAGTGATCTAGAAGCATCAATAAGAATCTTAATGGATAGTGAGACTCTAAAATCAACCTACAAGTAGCAATAAGAATCTTGGAAGGTTTCAAAAGGTTAAAAGAAAAATGCATGTAAAGCCATTGATCCCAAATACAAAGAACAAAGGATTAAGAGGGAGAGGAAATTATAAATAGGCCCAAAAGTCTCATGAGAGGAATGATTAGTTGCAGTTACTCTTTGAAATATTTAACTCTGGCAAATTGCAACATCCATATCTTCTCAAGAAAATTCATCTCTCTTCGTACATTGGAGGTTCATTTTATCAATAGAGTTATGTTTAGTAAAAATTTTGCAATCTTGTATACTGCATTTGTTTTCCTAGTTTTAGGAATAGTAGTTTTGGCACTTAAATTTCTCAGGTACTTTTGGCTGAATAGAAATTAGTTATTTTTCCTACATTTGACTTGATTATCACCCCGTGACCAAGTTAAGATTATAACAAGAAGCACACACAATTTTTAAAAACTCATTTCTTACATGATGGGTAGAAATGCTTGTAAAATTGACAAGGCCTATCATCATAGCTAGCAATCTGCAGGCGTCATTTTCTTGATAATAAGAGCTAATTTTGGTCAGAATTTTAATAATGTTTATCAAGCTTCTGAATTCCTCATCTTCACCAATGAGAATGAAAAGTGAACCTAGTATTTTGATCTAGGATAGAAAATCTCATTAAAGTTCAAAACAATTGGCTATACGTGTGAAGTACTTGACAAGTGCAACCTAAATCTTTTTATTTGGCTATTTTACTTAATGTCCATTCCTTTCATTCATTTCAGAAATTTCATCCTATTGCCAAGATCCACATTCTACAACCTACCATCTGAGCCAACCTGGTTGATTCAGCCTCACATGCACTAACTCATCCCACACATTAAATATTCGTAAATTTTTATATAAGCCTCTAAACATGACAAACTCATGTAAAGAATTGACTCTTTTTCCAAGCCTTTCAAAGCATGAATTTCAATTCCTATTTAGAAAAATTTGAAATTCCCCAATCAAAAGTCTAACAAAATTTTTTGGGTTTCCAAATACACAAACAAAAAGCTAAGCGACATATGGACAATAATTCTTCAAATGTCATGGAACTAGGTTTACAAAGCAAAACTGGTGAAACTACTAAAACTGCACACGAAAAATAATCCTTACAAAAATTAAAGTCTTGCAAAAATGAAAAAGAAATGAAGGGCAAACATACCAGTCATGATAAATTCCAATAAGGCCTCTCTCATATATCACACCAAGTATATTGTCTTTTGCAATGGTTGGGACAACATTCATAACCCAAGCTTTGTTCGATGTAAGTGCTGCTGCAAAGCCACCAAGACTTGCATTCATGTCCATAACATTGTGATATATAATCTCTCCAATATATTTGTTGATTCTTTTGTAGGCCTCCACGTGATTCTTCCAAAACTGTGTATCAGCATTATATGACTCAGCTGTAACACCTGATAATGAACCACTGAGAAATCTAGGAGGAACAACATTAACGCGCTTTGGAAACTTTTCCAAAATCCCTCCAGCCACATCACTAGCATCATTTACTTTATGCATTCGTGTAGTGCATCTTTCCATTCTCTTATACATGGACGTTGAGAAAATTTTATAGAGTTTTATCAGATAAGAATAAAGTTTCAATCATATGACTAAAAATAGGCGTTTGTCAGAGCAGTTCAAGAGAAAAAGAGATTTATTTTTGCACTGCACTACAATCTGAAGCCAACTATGAAAACATGGTTGAAAGATTTATAATTATTTGACAGTTGAACCTATATTAGCACAAGATCAATTTATGCATGGTCATTGAAATGTAAAAGCAGACAGGAAAAATCACATGACCTGAAAATGATGAAATCAAAATGTACCTTTGACATGTATTCTGGATATAAAATTGCTAATCCATTCATAAGAATATTGTAGGCATTAAATTCACAAGTTTTAACAGGTCAATAGCCATTCTATTATTTTGTTACAAAACAGTTCTCCCAATATCTACATCTGTCAGAAATTTATCCCGACAAACAAACAGATTGTGTACTTCTTCTTGGTAGCAATACAAGTTTATATTTTCCATAGTCAGCCACAGAGACTTTTTGGTTCAAACAAATCCTAAAACCACAATGCACTTTGGAACACAGTCACTGCAAGAATGACATCCAATTTAAAATTTGGTGGGGTATTTAGACTTCTAAAGGGAAAAAAAACAAATAGAGGATTAGTTACAAGGACAAAATTTAATAACTCGTTAAATATCATAACAACTTTAACTTGTTGCCTCAAGCCCAATAACATAAAACCTACAAGCACATTCTAGGAAGCGCCAAAAAAGGCATTACCTATCAAGGCCTAAGTATATATTCAATCCTAGACTTGAACCTAAGAAAACCTGCTGCACTGAGGTTATAGTCCTGCTTGAGTATAAACAATGTCTGGGTTACAAACATTGTTCATAAATATAGTCATTTTTTATTCACCATCAATAAATTTTTCAGAACAGATTTTAGCACACTGTAGATTTTGATTATGCTATGTTATCAAATTAGGCTACATAAACTATCTTCAAGTTTGCAAGTATGAAGTTCAGGTACTTTCCATTGATGATGTCTTAAACTACTGAGGTAGCAAGAGAAGCACTTGCAGCAACAGAAAGTGTTGTCCTAACCGTTTTGAAAAATCAACTATATAACCATAATTTGCAGTAAAGGAAGCGACAATTTCAAAAAATTTGAAGATGGGGTCCAAATAAAAAGGAACCTAATTGGAAATAGTCCTTCAATCGAGAACTATTAACAAGTCAGAAGCCCCAATGGTATAAGCTACATTTACAAGCTGTGGTGAGTTGCTCCTTCCTTAAAAATGTATTGAATAACATTGTGTGTTATCTGTGGGATAGGTATTGCAGTTTTGGATTCTTTATAATTCTACAAAATTTGCAATCGCACAGGAGGGAGAACTTTGTTTCCTTTTGACTAAAAATGCAGAATACAAAGTCTTCAAACAGAGATTAATTGCAATTGTTTTTTGTTACAACACATGTGTACACAAGAAAACTAACAAAAATTTCAAAATAAAATGTATAATTTAAAACCCAACAAACTTGGTCCAACCTGTTCATAGTTTTAGTTACTCTATTACACTTCTTGTGAACATCAGTTTAATTTTTTCTTTGAAATATTGAAGCGTGGTGTGAAGCATTTGATCGCCTTAATGGCTTCTAATGAGCACAAAAATTCATTTGGCTTACATGGGCAGATCAATGGGATTATTCATTCAACGACCAGGAGAGAACAAAGCAGAACAAGTCAGTGGTCATGACCAGATTAGCAGATTGTAACAACAAGATGAAATACGCTGCGTCTGCTGGGGCCAAAAAGGTGAAGGAAGGGACTTTTGCTGATATCCATTGGGCCAAAGATCAATATCACAAAAATTCCCAGAAGTGAAATGCTAGTCAGTGTCCAAAATTTGCAGAAGAAATGAGTGTTGGAAGGACTTATGTGTGAACTATTTTGCTTCCGCTGAATTCCAGAGTAAATTTATATTGTATTAATTTTTGGGTCAAAGTTTTGAGTATATTAAATGATTGAACCATGTCGAGGTATTGATTGAATTTACAAAAACCCAACGAAATTGGGAACGATATAAATTAACTAACTGCAGATATTATCACAAAAGGCTGAAGATTAAAATTTAAATGCACCGATATCATGCATAGAACAAGAGGCATGATAATGTGAGACAGAATAAGAAAGATGTTGATTTCATCAAGAAATAGAGTTTGACAAAATTACCTCGTAATCAATTTTTTCCTGGTCGCTGCCAAAAGCAACGCATATTTCGGCTGATTGTCTTGATTGTTTTCTGCCGTCCGCCGAGTTATGGTTTGAGTGCTTCCTAATCCTCCTCTTCTCATCCGGGGCTCGATTCTTCATTCTATGGTCATTCTTCCTCAGAGAAAGCCAGTCCGTCTGATGAATTCCTACCCCTATTGCTCATGGCTCGGCTCAGCTGCAGAGGATAGATCCCAGAATCTGTATGGAAAGCCTGAGCGCAAATTCGAAACCCTTTTCGGTAATAAGAGTAAAAAAATTTCACTGCCCTTTTTTATTAATTTATTTTCATTTTTTCAGCCTTCTATCCGTGGATTGAGAAATTTTCCCTCCTAATGCACTTGTTCCCGCCTTTTTACCTTCTAGAGAAATTTGAGAGTTGGAAGGATTCCCTCAATGTTTGGAAGTTCCCACCTTTTTTATGCAAGGATTTCCTGGAAATGAGGGTCACTAGAGCCTCTTGAGTCTTTGTTGGTCCACTCTGGTACGGAAAAGGTCTTAATATATCATTAGTTTTACATATGAATATATCTCATTTATATAGTATATTGTAATTATATTATTGTTGTAGTTTTAATCTTTGTTGAGTTATAGAGTTTATGAATACATGTAAGTGTAGGTAATGATTTTAATGGAAGGTGTTATAAGATTAATTTAAGGAAATTGAAAAATGGAGAGGGTCATGAAATCAATACAAAGATCTTCATAGGGTTTAAGGGTTCTCAAGGTGGTAGAATATTGCAATTAAGAGAACTATATAGCAATTTAGGAAATATTGATACAAATTGCACATATTTATATGTTGTGGTGCAAATGTAACAATGTTTTTGAAATTATTTTGTAAGGTATGACAATGGTCAAGTTTGCCATGTTTTTTAAAAGTATGCATGTGTACATAATGGTGGAGTAAATGACTTATGCTAGGAGGGATGAGGTTGAACCCCAAAAAATACAAGAAAGGAGATCAATCTAGTAACGTTGGTGGTGTGGGTCAACGAGCATTGGGCTATTTAACTTGCTTTCACATACATTTGTTTTTTGGATTGAAATTGTTTTGATGAACACAAGCAAGTGGCAATTAATTGATTTTAGACATTGGAATGTGGTAGAAGCATCTCAAAAGCTATGAAAGCACCACTTTAACTCAACAGTCACAACTAAGTGGTATCTATTCTACGAAAGTCACTCTAGTCTTGGACCTAACCCTATCTTAAATAAACAACCCCCTTAAGAAGGCAATTCGTCCCATGAGGGGTGAACATGTCACATGAAATATTGAACACTTGTGGGGGGAATAATAACACACTATTTTCACCCACCAAGAAATAAGAAAGCCCCCATCAATGTTATGCACTACTTTAAATGGGTTGAGTGTCCTTAGATTCCTCGAACAATCGTATTGAATGTATGTGATGTTAACTAAGTTAACCAACAAAACGTGTCTTCAATAATGGTAACCATATTTGCATACTATTTATTTCATTGAACAATCAAATGAGGCTTTACTACTTGTAACCAACCATATATGTAGTTGATCAAGTTGACCAACCTAACACGCTTCTACTAGTGATAACCAAAAGGTACATGTTGGTAATCGGGTGACCAATGTGGTATGCCTCAACATTCATAATTGAACATAAATGTTGTTGATGGGGTTGACCAACCTAACATACCTCTCGCAATTGTAGTTCAACATGCATGTTGATAGGGTTAATATCTGAGATAGTGTTAATAAAAAATAGATGTTAATAACCAACCTAACACATCACTAACAATGACAATGGAATGCGCATGTCAATAAATAAACTAATCGACATGACATGTTGTTCATTAAGATGATTGACATGACACACAACTCGCTAAGCTGACCAACTTGAAAAACTATTGGTTTTGTCAATGAACTAAAATGCCTTTAATGAACACAACCAAATGTGCATGATGTTGAACAAGTAAACCACCCTGACATGCCTTTAACAATAGTAACAATGTGTGCAATTTGTGGATTGGGAAAACAAAACTAACATACCTATGATAATCGGAATCGACCATACATGCCTATTGTGATCAACCCTTCACGAGTTCCATTGATTTCGTGCAAAATTAAGCATGTCATGCAACTCTTATAATAACTTTGATACATATACAAATTAAGTTTGTATTTACTTGTTAGAATTGTGTTAAAGTGATTCCCGTTTAAATGTCACAAGTTTGAATCCAAGGGAAATTAAGTTATGTATACCTCCATGGATTAAATATTTAAATCATTGCATGAAGGGCATCAATTGTCCCACGAACAAGGGGGTCTCACATGCCAATTTAGAATCTACCTATATTATAAATTTATATTAAATAATATTATTATTTTCTTGTGTTAATATGAGTTCTTTTAATATTTAATATACAGTTAAGTAGATTACCCCTTGACTAATTAGTGAAGTATTTAATATTGGATGAGAGAATTGTAAGGTTGAAATTTCTATACCTCGTGTTAATTTGGGTGTTTGTATCATTTCAATGCAAAATTGGATTTCATACATATCCATGGATCCATTAAAGGCATTTACACATGCCAACCAAAGACATTCAATATTTGGGTTAGAACTAGTGGTTGGGAGGAGTTCATTATCATATTCATCCAAGGGTTTCCATACTAGAGAAATTAGGGCATGTGTTTGATTTATGGGCTAATGTTTGAATGATATGAGGAGACGAGTTAGTGCAAGTCATTCTTATGGTAAGGCCTTGCACCTGTTCCTTTATTTCTTAAAGTAAACTTGAAAGAAGTGATTACAAATATATGATACATATAATGTGCAAACCATTCACAACATCATGACATTAAACATTTACACGAGATGCAACTTATTTCATGTTCAATAGATTTTTACTTTAAAAAAGAAATATATGGTACCATGATGTAATATAGTGATTCACCAACATTGAACACCAAACAAATGACCTAAACGACAAATTTTATGTATGGTGAATATCATCCACCATAAACTATGATTATTAGCCACTCTGACACCCCTAAGTTTATGGTCACTCGTTGAACATGACCCCAAGAGTTGTTTCGAGCTTCGTAAACTTATTCTTTCCCAAAAGATTGACAAGGATGTCTCATCACTGTAGCAATTTTTTCTGCGTCTTTAATCAAATTATCTGCAACCGCATTTTTATGTTATCCTTAATTAAAATTTCAATTCCACGTGTTTTCTTATTGCGTATTTTAAAGGGTTTCCTTCATTCTCATGGCAAACACAGAGTCACATTCATGGGTCCTTCTGTGTTTTGGGGAGCATCTCATTACTTGCAGTGGTTTCTCTCTAAATCAACACATGGCAAGCGCGGTATGATCAACTAAAAAATATTAGCACCTAAAAGGCCATCGAATTCGAGTTAATCCCTACCCTAATCCATGGAAATTTTTTTGGTTTGAATAACTTTTGTCAATTAATAACATCATTGTGAGTAAAAAGGTAATGCAGTTTGGATTGGCATTTTCTTGTTGCATTAGGGGGTTTAATGGGTTAGGGGTTAAGGGTTTAGGGGTTACGGGTTAAGGGTTTAGAGGTTTAGGGTTTAGGGGTTAAATGGGTTAGGGGGTTAGGGGATTTAGCAGTTAAGGATTTTACGAGCTAGGGGTAATGGGGTTAGGTTTAGGGGTTTAAATGGGATAAGGTTTTATGGGTTTAGGGGGTTAAATGGGTTAGGAGTCGGGAGTTAGGGTTTGAGGGGTGAGGGGTTTAGGGTTTAGATCTTTAGGGTTTAGGGGGTTAAATGGGTTAGGGGTTTAGGGGGTTAAATGGGTTAGGGGTTGGGAATTAGTGTTTAAGGGATTAGGGGTTACGATGATATTTTCATTGGTCTTTGTTTGTGCACAATAGTTATTTATTCTTTGTGTCTCAATGTAAAAATTTTGTAGGCATTGTTGCTTGTTGCCATGTCTTCTCTATTTATTAATTTATAGTATTTGTTAACCATTTATTTACATTTATTGATTAAAAGTCTATTGTAATTAAAAAAAATGTATGTCCAATCTCCAGTTTCAAACTCAGCCACGGTGTTGTCACACAATTTAAGTCTGGAGAATGGACATCTGATGAAGTCTCAATAACCACACTGCACCTCATGACCGCTACAGAAAAGCTTAAGTTCGAGTGTCCCACATTCATGAGAAAGTTGGTGATTATACTCTTACGCCTCCACCTAATTGTGTCTTAGAAATGCCCTTGTTTGTTGCAAAAACATCCTGATGTTGTTGACCTTGTCCCTTAATAGACCAAGGAAACAGATGAGACTGAGATGAATGGAAAGCACTACAAAGTTGGAGAGAGTAGAAAAGACTAGGATGATTTAAAGGATAAGCTTGAAGAATGTAACAATGATTAAACAACTAAAAGTTGTCCCAAACAAACAGTTGATAATGTGAAGCCTTCTTCTGTACCAGTCAAGCAATACTACATTCATGTGAGAGCAAGAAGAGGCCAAGCGATCGATAGGCATAGCCTACCAGAGAGGGTATGGTTCCCTCTTTTTAATGAAATATTTGATTTAAATTTTTCATTTCGAAGATTAATCGTTTTAATATTTCCAACAAGGGGGAATTAACCCGATTGTAGGTCCCAACTAGACCTGCTCTTGTTTGGAATGGATAATCCCAATGAGTTTTAAGGACTGTTATAAGGTTTACGGTAATAATGAGTTAGTGGTTAAGGGATTAGGGATTAGGGGTCTAGGGCTTAGGGGAATAAGGGCTTAGGGTTAGGGGTTAGGGGAATAATGAGTTAGTGGTTAAGGGGTTAAGGATTGGGGGGTTAGGGGTTAGGGGATTTAGGCACATTTAGGGTTTAGGGGAATAATGAGTTAGTGGTTAAGGGATTATGGGTTGGGGTTAGGGGAATAATGAGTTAGTGGTTAAGGGGTTAGGGATTGAGGGGTTAGGGTTATGAGATTTAGGCGCATTTAGGGGTTAGGGGAATAATGAGTTAGTGGTTAAGGGATTAGGGATTGGGGTCTTATGGGTTAGGTGATTTAGGCGTAGTTAGGGGTTAGGTGAATAATGAATTAGTGGTTAAGGGATTAGGTATTAGGGGCTTAAGGGTCAGGGGATTGAACCTTTAAGAATTTTAGGGGTGAGGGGTTAATAGGTTATGGGTTGAGAGTTACTAGCTTCACGTTGGCAATTCGTGTGAAAAATAATTGTGCATTGGAGTTCAGAGGTTGGTGAAAGGATAAGGAAAGGGAATATGAGGGAGCCAAACATTAGACTCTTAAATATGGTTTGGTGTTGGTCCTGATGGTGGCCTTTGAAGGAAGTGTAAACGTCGTGGGAATTTTTACGGAGGGAGTGGCTTGTGTGTGCTTGTCATGGGAATTTGCTGGTGCGGTGTGTTCAATTGGTCCCTGCTGTTCAATTTCTTAGCCATTGACTACGTCTGGGTTGAGGATAGGAAATTGAAGGGAAGTGAGATCACTCGTTTCCATTTTTATTGGCTTTCAGTGAGCCTGTTTTTAGTTATAAGAGAGAAAGCTAGAATTTCCAGTCCAGGAAACCTCAAGGGTGGTGGCAGAAAACTAGTTTCTTTTCAAAATTTTGTGCCCTCCAGCGTGGGTGTGACGGTGTTTGGTGGATTGGTGTGTGGTCTCTATGTGGAGAATTTGGAGGTTGGTCACTACCCTAGGGGGAGTTATGCTCAAGCGTAAGCTACTTTTTCATCTTTTACTGTTCAATTTCCTGTGTTGGTTTGGTGGGTGATGGTATTTGGTTTTGCTGGTGGTGGAAGTCCTTATATAGTAGTGGGAGGTGTCTCTATGCTTCCAGCTTGTGGTGGTGGGAGATGAAATTTGGCTCCTTTGTTGGTGGTGTTTGTTTTCTATGGTGGGGGGTCTTGTCTCTCAAATTTGCACACGGCGGGGTTCCTTGACCTTGGCGAATTATGAAGCCCCTGGTGTGGTGTGGGTGTTCTCCCTCCCCTGTCATCCACGACCCTGTGGGGGTGGCAGACTCAGAAATAATCATGGAGGCTCCACGCGAGGGTGTAAAGACTGCAGGGCATGCGTGACTCGCTAGTATGGGTGCGCATGGGGGTGGTGGAGGAGGTAAGCGAGAGGATAACAGAGGTGGGGGTTTGAGGGTTCAAAAGTAGAGTCATCGGGGCGGAGGAGGCTGTGGTAGCAAGGGGAATCACAGGTTTGATTTATTTGAGGTAAATGAGGGGCAGGTTATCCAAAATTGTAGCCTAGAGAACGGTCGTGCACTTATCAACAACCTGATGGAAAGAGTGGACACAACTGAGAGATTTTGTCTGGAGGAGCATGCAGACAAGATGGCAACATTGCACTGAATGCACTATTTACAGTTCCAAGTACTAGAAAGACTGGTAGTTGTATGGCGAGGCCAAAATCAACTCACTGAAAAAGTAGAAAAGCTGGAGACTTGGTTGGCGCACTTTGAAGGGCACGGTCAGTGTGACTTTTTTCCTCCACTGCATCTAGGAACAACCACGAACAACCCTGCATCCATCACGTTGGATGATTAGTATGCTATTTGGTGTTCTTTATGTTTTATATGTGTTTTGGTGCCTCTAGCCCAATCGTTTATGGACAATGTCCCTAGTCCCTCTTTTGCATTGTTTTACATCTGGTGCAAATTTTTGTCAACAAACCTAGTCGAGGTGAGACCACCTGCTTTGTAACTAGCTATATGTACTCCTTTTTTCCTACATAAATATAACACTGACTTACAAAAAAACAAAGGTTCATACATCATTAAAAAATTAATTAAGTTTCATACTTAAATTAACAAATGTTCATACCTATTTACTAAATAGGTTTATAAATATATATTGTATATTTATCTATTTAGTATTTATTAAATGTAAATTTGATGATTTAATACTAGATTTAACTAGTGAACTCACATGTTTAACATAAGAAGTGTTATATTTGTCTAGTTATTAAATGTAAATATGAAGAAACCTTAGATTTAAAACAACTCACACTTTTAACATAAATCGATGAAGCTTACAAATTAAACTTTATAGCCAAATATTAAATATAATAAATATAAATATAAATTTGGCTATCTAATTATTATTACCTGTACTAAAATTATAATGAAGGCATTGGTGTAAAGTTGATAGATGATACATGCAATTATGTTAATTGAATATGAATCCATCTGCACTGTTAAACTTTAGAGACAAAAGGGTATTCATAATTTTAACACTGTAAATTTAGAGACCCCTTTGTCTCTAAATTTTAACACTGCAAATGGATTTAGAGACACTTATAGTGAAATGTAACACTTCGGTACCAAAATTGCAATTTTCCATATATGGAGTGACACAATTAAAAATTACTGACATAAATGACTAATTCATATACTTGTTGTACTTGTTATTTGGCCATATTTTTATTCTTGGACTATAATAGTCATTTACATTAATCATTATTAATTTTGTCACTTATTATCTAGTCATATATTTTAATCCTAGACTAAATTAGTCATTTAAGTTAGTCACTTTTACTTAGTCATTTATTATCTAGTCATATATTTTATCCTTGGAATAAATTAGTCGTTTAAGTTAGTCGCTTTTAGTTTAGTCACTTATTATTTAGTCGTATATTTTATTCCAAGACTAAATTAGTCATTTAAGTTAGTCATTTTTAGTTCGGTCACTTAAAATTGCTCAAATTTAGTAGTAATTCACTTGAAATAACTGTGGTGACTAACATTTTTAGTCACCTAGTCATTAGTTTCATCATTTTTTACTAGTGATGGCTCATGATGCAACCTGGGATTCTACTGGATATCCCTACCTTCATGGCCTCGGCTATCAAAGCCCAGTTCCAAGATATGTCATCCTTTTGTTCCTTCAGATATTTCTCCCTGGTGTTCTACGTATTCCTGTTCACACATGCAGACAAGTTTGAAGGTTTAGGCCTAGACAAGTTCTCCATGAGAAACATTGAACCCAAATCTGTCCTCGAATGGACTCAGGAAGTTTTCCAACACCCAGAGGGGAAGGGATATGTGAAATTCATCATGGATTTTATGTCCAGGGCTTACAAAATCATACATGACAGCCCCCCACCCAGAATTTTTCCTGAGCAAAAGGAGTGGCTCTAGTTCAGTGAAACAGATTATATCGAGGATTGGTAATTGTTTGAGGATCATATCAAGATCAGGGTTTATGGTGTCGAAGTGCCTCCTTACCACCTTCCGGTGTTTCTGTCCATGAGTATTTTCTCCCTTGATTTCATCCACCAAGTCATGAGTGCTGACCAGGCCCACTTCGTGCCTGCAAAGAAGGGGTATATATTCATACTCCCAAATGTTGTAGGCCCTTTCACTGTGAATTCAAGGCACACACTCCCCTCTATGATAGGGATGTTGCAGAAGATGAATTTCCGATAAGGAGATTCGTGCCACTATGGTCCTAAAGGTTTTATCACACGCCAAAAGAAGAATATTAGTTCCTCAATGTATGAGAATGAGCCTAGGCACTTTATTGAATGAAAAGCTAACTGTGATTCTTGGCCTTTGGATACAGAGATGGAGGCTGAATCCCCAACTACCGAAGGAAAAGGAGACAATGCACATGGCAACGTAGAGATTCTGGAACAAGCAAACTTTCAAACCGACCCTGGACCCATGGACGAGGATGAGGAAGACCGTCTCAACAAGAGATAGAGAACCAAAGGTTCATGGGAACAAAGCACCGAGATTCATGAGGACAAAGCCTCATTGCTCACAGGTTATGATAGAGATAGACCAGAATTTCAACTTTCATATGATTCCTCTTCTTCTTCGGCACCTTCATAACTTTCACAAGTTATCACGTTGGGTAAAGAAGAGACACAAGAGCATATTGAGGCCCAGAATAAATGCACAAGAGAGAAACTGAGAGTAGAATTGTCTCAATTCGTAGACAAACATCATACTAGGCTCACTTCAGCCTTAGACGTAGAAAAAGACCAAGTCATTTTTTATGTCCATCATTCATCCTCCCATCCCCTACCTTAGGGATCCAAGTACAAAGCCTTGGAAATAATTTTTAATTTGGCTTCCATCCCTTTGCTCGATAAGTTAAATTTGCACAAGTCCATTGGGGACATGCTGCAAACAGAAGTGCTAAAGCATACCATCGCCTTGGAGAAAGAAGAAAGGAGATTGGCTCAGATGAAGATCACTCAGCAGAGGGAAAGAAAAAATGCTAAAGCCCTTGCTACACAACTAGAGGATTGCAAAAATATGATAAGAGGTAAGGGAATCGATCCCAACTCAGTAGTACAAGCTATTCTAAAAAAAACTGATTTGGAGGTGCAGGAGCTTCGGCGAAAACTGAACATCCCTCATTCAAAAAACATCCAAACGGATGAGCTAGCTAAGGTTGAGAAGGAAAAAGAGGCCCTTTCTGAGGTTCTTTATAAGAAAGAGGAGTCTCTTTCTTAGAAATAAGAGGCGCTTTCTCAGAAGGAGGAAGAGAACACAGGATTGAGGGAGAAACTCTCTGAGCTGCAATGGGCTCAGGGAAATCATACATGTTTTGTGCGGGTACCAGAGGATCTTCAAAGTGCTCTAGAACAACTAACAAAGGCTCTAGCAGACCTAAATATGTTTGAGGATGAGACACGTACCACTCGACGACTCTTGGATGAAGCCAAGGCAGCCTACTCAGAAAACCAAAAGACAGTCTCATCCCTCCAGAAAGAGGTAGAGAACCTCCGCAAGAAGGCCCAGGGACACAAGAATTCGATAAAGGACTTGAAGGTGCAGATTAAAGGAAATATTTCATTGGTGGAAGCCAGGAAGATAGTTTGGACAAAGATCATAGTAGAAGTGAAAGAGCATTTGGATCTCATCACGCTTTCCAATGATAAGAAGAACATCATTCGAGACTATAAGGTACAACTGGAGGCCTGTCGCAGGGAAGGAGACAAAAATGTAGTAGTAGTAAAGAGATACATCAAGTACATCAATGAACTCCCATCTGAAGAGTTGAGCATGCGTGGAGTGGTTGACTGGTTCAAAACCATCATGGAGGTTACCAAGATGATATAAAAAGAAGATGCATGCGTAAAAGCACTGGGATATTTAGCAATCGTGGCAAAGGGAGTGGAGATGTTCAACCGGGAATGGATTAATTTAGTGGAGGCCGGCCTTCCCCCATGTTGGGATCAGTTAGGGGCATTGATTTCCTTAACCACTTATGATCAGAAGATGATTGAAATCAAGTGTAAGGAAGATTTAGTATTCGAGAAGACCTCCCGCCTGAAGGCAAATACCTTGGTGGCAGCATTACACAAGGAGTTCTTTCTCCTTTCCCAGGTCAAGAGATTTTTCGCTGCCCACCTTGATTACTTCGAGCTTACTCAGCTTCAATCTCTGTTTGAGTTCTTCGGTCTGAAACCTCTACTGGTGGACGTCATCTGGCAAAGGTGTTATGAATATGTACATCCTCTAGTCCCTTCCACCTCACAACAATTTCCACCTCAGCGACTTCGCCAGTCTGGCTCCTCTACTTCTTCAACTCGACTGCGCAGCTTGGGGGGCTCTACCACTCCTCGTCATAACCTTTAATGATATCATGATCAGGCCCATGTGACCTTTGTTTTATTTCCTTTTTCATTTCCAGTTGTGTTGTAAAATTGGGTGAAATATTGATTTCACCCTAAGTATTGTTTAATTGTTATGTTTCTGTTGTAATCGATGTCGGAAGAATAGTGTCTTTGATACGATGTAGTTAAATCACATCATTTTTTATTTAGATAGGAAACCGTAAGATCAAGAAAGAATATACGTTTGAGAAAATATTTGACTGATGAGCTCCAATGTAAAAAAATATAAAGAGCCAACTCAGTGAAGAATGAAAGGTTATAATTTCTCTAGAAGTTCTGAGTTCATATTTTGTATAACACATTTTATAATGTTTGGCATAATCTCTTAATGCATATCTGGAAGAGATGTTTTGAGAAGATAATATAATAATGATTTGTTTCAAATGGATTCCTATTGGGAGTTTGAGCAGTATGTACGCTTCTTCTGTGTATTTCTTTAATCTTCTTATTCAGTTTTGTTGTATGTTTCTTCAATTATCATGTGTTCGGAATTATGGTCACTAATGGTTAATAAATGAATTTACCTGGAGATGGTAATCATAAGTTAGTCATTCGGTTACCTTAATTAGGCTCGACATAGGATTTCTGTCCCATAAATCATATCACGACCACTTTCTTCTTAAGCCTGTGAAGGGAAGATTCTTACATCTATGTAAGTCTGCCTCACTCCAACTTTCCTCCTCCCATTCATCCAAGCGCTTACCCTCTTTATCTTTAAGATCCGTTCACTGGTTTCATATGCGGCCCTTTTACAACAATTGAGCTACATAATGGCCTCAGGCCCATTCTGAGTTATCTCCATTATACAATTAGAGTTAACACTATTTCTATGCTCCCATGGTCATCTAGAACCTCAAAAAAAGTAAATCAAGGATATATCCAGGGAGGTCCCCTAGAACATAAGATGATCCGTTTAGAACTCATATTCTTAAGATGTCCTTGGCACTGGTCTTCGGCAACTCAAGGTTGTCTCTAGGAATGACAACATCTTTTTGGGGCCGTTGCTGGGGAACGAATGAGAAAATATATTCCCTGGGATACAACATCATCTTCACCCTTCAATCAGGTGAGCACGAAGGGTTGAGAGTTGCACAACCCTCACCTTGGAAACTCCACTATTATAAAAGTCAAATCAGTTGTAATCCTGGCTTTCACAAGGCCTCATACTCGGTCAGATACTTCAAAGTTGAGAACCCCTTCTGTATATGATCTTGGAAAAATCATATTTAAGAGAATATTGAAAGAAAAGAAACCAATCCATGCCAAATTACCCTCATTATCGCTAGAAGATTCGTCATCCTCATCTCAGAAAGCTGACATATATGGCCCTAGCTCCACACCCCGAGTACTTAAGTATCCTCCAGAAGCCTCTGCTTTAGATAGTTCAACCATAAAAGACGAAGCCGAGTGTGCCGATATTTCACTACCACCCTTGCACCCTACTCCCGATGTTAAAGAGGTAAAATAGGTTGCAGTACTCCAAAGCTTGCTACAGACAAATATCCAAACCTCTATTCACCACATACCTGTCCTACCCCAGCCAACTCATCCTCATAACTTACCACCACTACCCCTCATGGTTGTGCCTAGATTTCTCCTAAAAAAATATGCCCCATTAGCTTTACCTCAAGTATTGAATGACATGCCTCAGGATTATCTAAATCTCCTGCCCTGGTTCACCGGGGAAGATAGTACTTCTGCGGAGAGACATATTGAAAACTTCTATGCCTTTGCTAAGAATATGAATGTAGAGCATTTAGATGTGGTGCTGAGGCTTTTCGTCCAATCCTTGGATGGAGAAGCTCGAAAGTGGTTCAAGTCCCTAGCTGATAACACCATCACCTATTGGGAAGAAATGGAGAACTTCTTCACAATAAAATGGGGGGAAAAGAGGGACCATTGATACGTTCTCACAGAGTTCAATGCTCTAAAGAAGAGACACAATGGAGATGTCACAAAATTCATAAAAAGGTTCAATAAGATATAAAATAATATTCCTGCTGAAATAAAGCCCCCGCAAGAAGTTGCCAAGGTGGTCTTCGCAGGGGCTTTTGAACTCGAGTTTGGATTCACCTTAAGGGAAAGAAAATCCACATCTCTAGATCAGATCCAGACTGATGCATTGGAGTTAGAAGAAAACTTTGCTTCTATTGGGAAGTTCAAAGGGAAGACAGAACAAGAAGCAAGAAGAAAAAACTGGGAGGAGGCTTCTACTTCAAATCAGGAGAGGGAATCACATGAATATAGGAATGAGGAAATGAATAAACTAATCAAGAACCTCTCAAATAAGCTAGTCAAGCTTGAATTGGAAGAAAAAAATCCCTCTCCTCGTCCCAACCAAATGGCCCATAACCGTGGGTTTAATCCCCAGTATCAGAAACCCCCTTTACAGTTATTGTAGCAGGAAAGGAAGGAACAACAAGATCACATTCAACCACCTCTGTACTTGGGGGGAGATTTGGAGGGATAGGTTGAAGAAGTCACAGACACTCAAGAGAATCAATTCCTTGCTTACTTCGATGATGAAGAGGGTGAACTCGCCCTGCAAGGGGAACAAGAAGAATTTTTTTTTAGCTAGAAGATGAAGATATTGATGACTACTGCAGAAATTTCGTGGACTTCATGCAAGATCAAATTCATAATAAGTATGATCTTAGGTCCTCCAGAAAGAGAACCCGAGTGCAAGAGTAGAACAAAGAGTTATTTTCAAAAAAACAAACCCCTCCTAGTCTTGACAGTAAAGGGAAAAGGCCGCTAGAAGATCCAGCCTCCCAAAAGGCCTTTGTGTCCACCTCCACAAAACCAGTCTCTGATCCTATGAAATATGATAAATCCCCATATACACCACTATACCAGTCATATCCACCTAAAGAACAGTCTAAGGAAACCATGGTAGAAAATGGGGTTGCTTCCTTTAACCTACAGAAAGAGCTAGAGAAGGTCAAGATCCAGGTCCCCCTGATTGAGCTTCTGAGATAGCCTTCATACAAAGCCCAGGTATCCCAGTTCATAGAGCCCCTTGGCGTGACCCCCCTAACCGACAACCTCAATCTCCAAGAAGAAAGAACCATGGTGGTTTTCAAACCCCATGTAGAGGAGCAGGACTCAACCACTCCCCTGTTTTATGTGAACTTAGTTATACATGAATTACTATTAAATAATTGCATGATGGATTATGGAGAATCACATAACATGTTGCCACTGTCTGTCATGGAACAATTGGGATTTCAGATTACAAGGCCTTATAAATACCTGTATTCTTTTGACTCTAAAAGGGTGAAGTGCTTAGGTATGATAAAGGACCTGGTGGTGAACCTAGCCTAGATCCCAGCCAAGAGCGTGGTAATGGATATTGTGGTAGCTGATATCCCAGCTCAATTTGGAATGTTATTATCCAGATCCTGGGGTTCAAATATTGGAGGATCAATAAAGCTCAACCTCACCTATTCAACTATTTCAGTGTTCGGTGGGGAGGAAAGAATACTATACCATGAATCCAGGTTTGTGAAAATGGTCACCAAAGCTGATGGTTCGACAAATTCCCTGGTATATGGTAAGGAGGGAGAATTCGCTCGTCTCATTTTCGAGGAGGATGAGAATTTCCTGTGAGAAACAAATGTTTGTCCTCTAAAACAGAAGGGTCCCAGGAATAGAGACGAGGACGAGATTTGGACATTACAGTTTGATGGGGCTTACTTGCGAGAGGGAAACAGAGCCGGGGTGCTCTTGATATCGCCTAAAGGATGTCTAGTTCCTCTCTCTTTCAAGCTAGAGTTTGAAGCAACAAATAATGTGGATGAATATGAAGCCCTACTACTAGGATTACAGGCAGCGCGAAACATGAATATACGAAATCTTAAGGTGTATGGGGATTCAGAGATGGTGGTAAGGCAAGTCAAGAATGAGTGTCAAACTAAACACCCGTGGCTCAGAGCTTACAGGAATGACGTGTGGGACACCTGGTAGATAATTTTTTCTTGGCTTTTAAAATTCAGTTCATGCCAAGGGATAATACCAGAATGGCTGATTCGTTGGCCGTGGCAGCCAACAATTTCTTCCCCCCGCAGAATCCCTTGCTTAGATATGAGGTTGAACTGCGCTATCATACCTCCATTCCAGACAACATAAAGTATTGGCAAGTCTTCGAGGAAGAAGAGTAGGTGAAGCATTTTTATGGTGACGGTGGGCGAGTTCTCAAATTTGGTGATGGATTAGATGCTGAAGATGACAATGAAGAGCCAAAAACCAGGTGGGAGGAGACACTGGCTGGGCACCGCATTCTGTAATTAAAGGGGAATGTTATTCCTAGAGGTCTCGTGCCATTGGAAATGATTTTTGACAATAATGATATCCCAGTAAACCCCAGTAAAACGACCCTTGACGAGCCTGTCAGGGATGTGAATATTGGGACAGAGGAAGATCCGAAGGTGGTGAAGCTGTCCAAGGGAGTCCCTGAAGAGTATCAAGATCAATATCTCAAGATGTTTCAATTATATAAATATGTCTTAGCCTGGTTATACCAAGATCTAAAGACTTTCGACATTGATGTTATACATCACAAGATTCTACTCAAAGGAGACACTAACCCTCATAAACAGAAGTTGAGGAAGATCAATTCTCTCCTCCTCCTAGCTATAGAGAAATAGATAAAGAAACTGCTATTGTGAAAGATCATTATCCCTCTGAGGTATTCAGAATGGGTAGCCAACTTGGTTCCAGTAAGGAAGAAGAACGACGAAATCATATTATGCGTGGACTTATGAAATCTAAACAGAGCCTTGCTCAAAGACAATTACCCCCTTCCGAAAATGGACCACATCTTGCAAAAGGTAGTGGGATCCTCCCGCATGTCCAATGTGGATGGTTTCTCTGGATATAATCAAGTGGTGGTGCTCCCTGAAGATCAAAAGAAGACAACGTTCACCACGCCTTGGGGAACCTTCATGTACGCCCGGATGCCCTTTAGTCTAATCAAGACCGCTGCCACGTTCCAACGAGCAATGGATATTGCCTTCATAGGAGAACAAGATAAGTTTGTGGTGATTTATCTGGACAACATCACCTTTTTCTCGAATAATGACGCAGAACACATAGAGCATCTTTGATGAACCTTTGAAAAATTTCGTAGGTATGGTCTGTCTCTGACCTCCAAAAATCCATGTTCGCTCTGGAAGAAGGAAATCTAATGGGGCACATAGTAACTAAGGAGGGAGTGAAGATTGACCTGAAATGGGCGGAGGTGATAAAAAATGTTTCTCTACCAAGAAACAAGAAGGAAGTGCAGGTATTCCTGGGAAGAATAAATTTCCTAAGAAGATTCATACCAAATTATGCCGAGATCATTCGAAACATCACTGAGATGCTAAAAAAGAATAGTGAAGTGGAATTGACTCCACAATCAAGAGGTTATTTCGACATAATCAAGCAGGCCTTTGTAGAAGCTCCAGTGCTGGTGGGTCTAGATTATAGTAATCCCTTCATGATTTTATCTTTCGCTTCTCCTCATACAATAGCTGTAGTACTTCTATAGAAGAATGACGAAGGGAATGAACAACCTATTGCATTCTTCAGCCAGGTGCTATGGGATTCCGAATTGAAATATAATATCATCGAAAATCAAGCGTATGATTTGGTTAAATCCCTAAAGGTATTTCGGGTGTATGTGTTACAATCTACCATAACGACCTATGTTCCCACTGCAACAGTGAAGGATATATCGGTGTAGGGAAATAATGAAAGAAAGAGGGGGAAGTGGATAACTAAGATTCAGGAGTATGAAATGGAGATAAAGCCTACTAAGCTCATTAAAGGACAGGGCCTGGAAAAAATTATTTCCGAAACCAACTGTCAAGCCTTGGGGATAAACCTGTCTATGGGAGGAGGGGAAACGCCGGAAAATACCGAGATAAAATAAGGAGTAGAACCTTCCACGCAAAAGAAACATGTAAAGTAGCTTCTATATTTATGGTATACAGATATAGTGGAATACCTTTTAACCTTAAGGTGTCCTAACTATGACAAGGCCAAGTATCACACCTTGAGGTTCTGGTCTCAGAAGTACATCGTTGCAAATGGGTGACTGTATTGGAGGGACCCGGATGGGATTTTGTTATTATGTCTAATGGAGGAAGAAGTGGATGAAGTGATGAAAAAATTCCACGAAGGTATATGCAGCGGGCATTAGAGCTTGCAATCTACCGCTCACAAGATCCAGAGAGCAGGTTTCTTTTGCCCTAAGTTGTTTGGCGACGTACATGCTTGTGTCCAAGCCTATGCGAAGTGTCAAACGTTTGCCAAGAAGCAAAGGTTTGCGCCACTCCCATTGATCCCGATACACGTCGAAGAGCCGTTCAAACAATGGGGAATCGAATTCATTGGAGAGATTCACTCGGATTCTAGTAACCAACATCGATGGATCCTCACCACCACATATTACTTCACCAAGTGGGTTGAGGCCGTCCCTGCAAGATGGGGTAGTGATCAATTTCATGGAGGAGAACATAATAGCCAGGTTTGGATGCCCTGCTAAAATCATCACCAATAACGCCCAGGTTTTCAGGTCAGAAAAGTCCGTAAACTTTTGTCAGAATTACAACATCATTTTGGGAAATTCCATCGCATATTACCTGCAAGGGAATGGGTTGGCGGAGTCATCTAGCAAGACATTGGTGAGGATCCTTAAAAATACCATTAATGAGAACGAAAAAGCTGCGACTCCCAATTCAAGTTCGCCCTTTAGGTGAATCGCATCACCACTAAGAGATCCACTAGAAAGTCCCCTTATGAGTTGGTATATGGCAGAGCATTAGTATTCCCCATTCAACTTGCATTACCAGTGCCCCGATTTTTACAAGAAAGCGAGGAAGAACCAAATGACCTCGTTAGGAGAATGAATCAGTTGGTGGAACTGAACGAAACAAGGGAGCACGTAAACCTTAGATTAACAGAATAACAGGAATCTCGACAACAGTTGTGGGTTGAGTTACTAGTCCTAGAAGCCATGGTTGGAAAAAAATGCTCCAGAGTCTTGGAAAAATTGGGTAGAGACCAATCTAATCATGGTTAGTGATGTCCGACCATGAGGTGGAATCACTGGTTGAGGGTTGAGGTGGTTTGGCCTCTAGAAGTCCTATTTTGGTTTTGTTTGATTTATCCCTTAAGATCCTGCATTCATTCTTGGAATATGGAATGGGGGTGATTGGATAAAAGAAAGATTTCATTCAGTCAATCTATAGTCAGGTGGTTCGTGGAAGTCCTAAACCTAGTTGGCCTTTGCATTCGTGATTAAGAGCTTCTTCTACTTTGTAATTCATGTGTAAACGTATTGGCTTATATGTTAGGATATTCCGACACATAGGAAATAGTTAAGAATAACTTAGTCTAGTGTAGAGTTAGGTAAAGTGTGTTTCTTTACTATGTACATTTTTAACTTATACTCTGACTGTCACAATTTGTAGTGATTCGATGGTTCACTCTCCCCTCGGTATTAATCACACTTGATCCATGGCTTAACACCTGATTGGTCCATGATCTCTATTTAAAGAGCACAGAGGGTCATTTATCCAGTAATCATTTATGAGAAAAACATATGTAATATTTCTTTTATATTAATAAACTGCCTAAAGTGGTCGCGCTGGCTCAGGTCGTGGACTATTTCCCTCTTCGAGGGTTTTAACCACGTGATAATACTGGTGTATTGATTTGTGATCTGTTTGTGAGCGGTGCCCTTTGGTTTTTGATCTAAGGAACTTTCCCTGTATATTCCTACATGGTATTAGAGCTATTTTGAGGGCCGCATCCGTTGTTGATCCAAATCCGAAGCCGGTTTGACTGCATGCAACTAATTTTTTCTAGATCTACTATTTCTGAACATTTTCAAGCCTGGAGAACTGCGCTTTTTTGTCTGGAGCTTCTGTTACAGTGAGGAACCCCTTTCGTTTCATGCGAAAATGTTTCCGGTTGCCTAAGTTATGTCAGTTTAGATCTGGAGGTATAAAGTATCTGTTTTGTAGTTATATTTGTTAATAGTTTTGGTTATTTCGGTTCCCTCTATTTATTTCAGTTTTTAGGTTTTATTTATTTTCCAGATCTATACCCTCTTCTCTGTGTATTCTCTTTGCTCTGCGCTATGTGCAATCTCGACAAATCAGAAAAGGAAGAAGGGATTTTTGTTTTTATGTATGCTCTTTCCCAGTGTCTTTGTGCGAACTCCGGAAATCATAAATAGTGAAAAAATAGATAGTTGTCGGTAAGGCTAATCAGAAACCTAACGTTTTTCCATAAGGTTTGCATTTCGTTTTTTCTTGCTCGGATTTTTGTGTTTTTTGTGCAGGAAAAAGGCACGCACACCGAAGGCTAAAAAAAAAAAACAAACACAAAAATCCGAGCAAAAAAAATGAAATGCAAGCCTTACGGCAGAATCCTTTCAAACAATTACAAAATCCTTATACTATCTCACTTGGTGAGAAGTTAGTTTATGAGAATAGAGGTCTTGGGTTCAAGTATCTTTCTCAAGCTTCTTTTGTAAAAAGTTTTTTTGTTAAAGCGGCGGGATTTTTTTTTAAAAGTTGAACTTCATCATCGAATTTATGCCGTTCCTGTAACTATTCGGCATCTACAACTCAGTTTTTTTAAAAATGCATAACTTCTTCATCTAGAAGCCGTTTTTCGAGCCGTTTTTTTAATTGACCTAATTTTTCGAGATCTTTCCATTGGAGCAGTTAGTTTCAGCTCTTTTCAGCTTCAAGTTTTTTTTTAAAATGGAAAGTGCATGCCCGGTTATTCTTAACAACACCAATTATTTCCAATGGTTGCCTCACATGGTAGATTTACTTAGAAGTAAAAGGCTCTATAGAATAGGCACAGGATAAGAAACTAAACCTTCTGATGATGATAAAGTCGCTAAATGGAAAAATAAACAAGATCAAGCACGAGGGTTGATAGGAATGTCCATTGCTCAAAATCTTCGATTTCATATCCTTAACATTGACACCCCTGATGAAGCCCTAAAAAAGCTAAATATTGTTTTTAGCATTCAAAATCAAATCAGGGCCCACTAGCTTCAAAATGAGTTGCTTACTTTGGACCCCAATAATTTCTTCTCTATTGAAGATTTTTTGTCCAAATTAAAGACCCTTAGACTTCTTTTAGAAGGTTGTAAGGTCAAAAAGGAAGATGGTAACCTCATCTATTCCATTCTTGCTAAGATTGGCCCTGCATACTCTGTATTTGTTTCCACCTTCCATTCCACTAGAGAAGTCATCATTTCTTCAAGAACCACCTACAAGAACCCCTCTTTTGATTCCTTTTGCGATTCTTTGATAAGAGAACAAGAAAAAATCTTACACCTTGGTCTTATCACTTATGGAAACGCTTCTAAGAAAGCCTTAGTAGCCCAATAGCAACCATATCAAAAGAATCCCAAGAAGCAGTATCCTAAAATGTATGGTCTTAAACCAAACAAGGGTCCTAAGAAATTTCAGCCGCAAACTGAAAAAGCAACTCAACAAAATGATAAAGCAACTAAAAATAAAGGGAAGAAAACATATAGACATTGAAAATTTTGTAATCGTGATGGCCACGTAGAGTCCAAATATTTTAAGAAGATGGAAGCCTTGGAAGAAGCAATGAAGAAGCACCACATCAATTTGGAGACCTCTTCAACTTCATCTTCAAGAATGACACTTTCTGCTTGTGGTTGTCAAGCATCTGGTTATGCATTAAACATATCTTATTCTTCTCATTCTCATGAGTGGCTCATTGATTCTGGAGATTCTTACCACATGGCCAAAAATAAAGCCATGTTTTCTTCTTTAAATTATTGTAACACCAAACATAGTTATGTTGGTGATGATAAATCTCTTAGTGTTTGTTTCGGGGAATATCACCCTAGAGGTTCGTTGGGTTACAACCTCCACAGAGCAGGGGCATGCTACTTAACAGAGACTCACACAACCATGCACGTTCAGAAAAAATAAATAGAGCAGAATGAGAAAGTTACCCGTAGGTCCTACGGTTGAAGCAGATCCCGTAGGGTTCAAACCCCCAGCAACCGTCCTTCCTTCTTAACCTGAAAGACAAGAAGAAACAAGCACGAAGAACTGGTTGTATAGCATATATCTACTCTAAATGTTAGTGAGATTCATATAAAACATTAAATAAATCATAATGAATGCTTAAATAACAATATTCTCATACATATAAGCATACACTAACACGTTTATTTCGGGAACAACATGGTACTTCTGTATTATAAATAGCATGTAAAAAAGTAACGAGTGGAGAGATCACCTGAATCCTTCCACGGCCTTCGAGCAGACCGTCGTCCGGATCCGTCCAGCCCTTGCCTCGCTAAGACTCCTTCCAAACTGGTGCATACGAGATGACATATAGGGAGATGAACATCTCAAGGAAACAAGGGTTTCCTATAATGAACTGGGAAAGTGCAGGAGGCACGGGGAATCAGACTTGGATAGGGAATACCAACAGAGTATAATATCAATAAATTCTCTCTCTCCCTTAGGCCATACACATGAGGGGTTTTTATAGTCCCTCCGAGTAGTTTCAACAGTTGGAAACAGTTGGCCACGGGCTGGGGTGGTTGAACTACCTGAGTAACCATCAACCCAGCGCGAAATTAGGGATTTTTTATATATTTTTTAATCATTTTAATGGCATACGCGGAAAATTCTAGCTAGACTCGCGTATACACGCAAAAAAACATGGGCATAGTCGCGTATGGGGGATTTTACACTGTTTTTAAGTGAATTTGTCCAAGTCTGTAGGAATGGGTGCCCAAAAGCCATGAAGCAATCATGAATCATGTCAAGGTGAGAAATGATGCTATAACAGATGCCCCCTAATATATGAGGTCAGAAGGGGTACATGATGGCCGAAATATATTATGCACATAGAAAGAACTTCGCAAGGACGAGAGAGGACTTCACCAGAGTTCAGCCTGCCAAAAACCAATGAAAGAAACCAGAGAGTCAACTCATGCTGAGGCGGGCATACCCATGCTCAGTCAAAAATACATCATATGGAAAGTACTGAAATAGATCCAACATGTATACAAGTATAGATGAACTGAAAATACATAATGAATCATCTGAGCATGGCCCGGAAATACAAGTCTGAATCAACGTCCAAGTATCACATATAAAAGCTGATCAAAGATGGTGCAACTGGATGTCTGATCATATAAGTAACTGAATCTCCAAGTACCGGATCATAAGTGGTGGATCAGACGGTACAATCACGCAACTCGGGAGCCAACATATAAGATGCTTCTGTGCTGAACTGCAACATATAAGGGTGGACGACATCACTGGCAGAAACTGAATGGACTGTCAAAAGTGAACCGAAAAATGCTGATGCAACCCGAGGTCTTCACCGATCACTATGGCACAATTCTACACAATGGGAATAAATGAGCTGAAGTCGACCATGTGAGAAATCGTTGGATTACCGGGCAATGAATGTTAAAAATTGAAATGACCTTTGTAACAAACGTACCCTCAAGAAAAATCGTAATAAAAATGGATCTCGTACCCGATAAGTGTTGTTCAACTGCAACACCACCAGCTGGGAGTCCAAGAAAACTACCAACGAATCAACACCCAAAGATATTGCCTCCGAGAGTAGATGAATGACTGCAGTGTATTCTGCTACGTTATTGGAAGCAGGACCAATGTAGACCCCTCTTGATACCAACAGCTGACCGGAAGGATAATGAAGCACCCAAGCCGCGGAAGCTAAGTTCCGGGTGTGTCTACTAGCACCATCGGCGAAACCAAAATGACTCATAACATCCAACACAACCTGCCAAAGCAGATCAAAAACATCACCAACTCATCAAAAATCGAAAATCAATCAGAAATGTACAAAGCAAAAACTACTATATACAAAAGCAACATGCCAGGCCGAAGCCTAGGCATAATACTTCTTCAAATAGAGCCCATTTCGGGGCTCCGACAACTCGTTCCCTTCGAAATCAACCAAGGTATAAGCTCCTTTCTTAAGGACTTTTTTAACGATATAGGGGCCATACCACATATAAAATTTCCTGCCCCCAAGGCATCTTTTTCTTGGGCATAGACCAAAACAAGGTCACCTTCCGAAAAGACCCTAGGCTTAACCGCCTTATCGTACTGAACTTTTACTCGGTTTTTATGTGCTTCATTCATCGTGGCGGCATCCCGATGCTGCTCATCGAGATGTTCCAGATGAAGAAGCCATTTTTCTAGACTGGAAGTGTCAGGAAGAAGCTCAACAGCTAATTTAAGGGAAGGAATCTCGCATTCAATGGGAAATACGGATTCCACCCCGTGCACTAACTGAAACGGAGTAAAGCTAGTTGCAGTTTTAACTGACGTCCTGTATGCCCAAAGCGCAGGATATAGCATAATATGCCAGTTGGATCTATGTTTATCAATTGTCCTTTGAAGAATTGTCTTCAAGGATTTATTCACGGCTTCCACTTGCCCATTGGCTTGAGGATAATATGGAGATGAATGCTCTTGCCGGAAACCCAATTTGAGATCCAACTCAACCATCATACTATTCTGAAAATGATTGCCATGGTCAGTGACAATCTCTCTAGGTATACCAAAACGAGCAATAACTTGATTGAAAAGGAACAAAGCTGCAGTCTCACCATCGTTCCCAAAAGTAGGCATAGCCTCGACCCACTTCGTAAAGTAGTCTACTGCTACGATAATGTACTTGTGACCTTTTGCCGAAGGCGGGTTATAAGTAGTATAATCAATACCCCACTTTGTAAAGGGTCCGACAGTAACGACTGGAAAAAGCGGAGCTAGATGAGCGTGCATTTTTCGAGTATAAACTTGACAAGGATGACACCTTTTGACCAATTCAATACAATCTTTGAAAATCGAGGGCCAAAAGTATCCAGCACGCAAAATCTTTTGGACTGTAGCAAGCCCAGATAAATGAACCCCACAAGCTCCACTGTGAGAATCATTGAGCACAGCCTCAGCTTCTTCGAAAGTTAAGCAGCGTCTTAGGATTGAATCAACCCCTCGACGGTACAAAGCATCACCAATAATCAGATAATTTTTGGCTAAGTGATGCAGCTTACGACGCTCGTCTTTCGAAAAAGTGGAGGGAAACTTCGCAGTCTGGAGATACACAATGATATCCCCATACCAAGGATCCTGTGAAGAGATAAGAAACAAGTGTTCGTCCGGAAAGGACTCATCATAGATCATCTCCTCTCCACAAGGCAACTCGGAGATCAATTCCGCAAAGACTAATGACTTCTTGGATTTGGCAGACATGAACTCGAGATCAAATTCTTGTAATATCACAATCCATCTATTATATTTTCCCCCAATCACTCGCCTGCTGAGGACAAACTGAAATGGATTGGCAGCTGCCAAGACATAAGTTTTGCGAAGAATAATGTAATGCCGGAGTTGTTGCACAGCATGAACTGCTGCTAAGGCTAACTTTTCTATCGGGGTGTATCGCAGTTCAGGTTCTACCAGTCCTCGACTGAGGTAGTAAATAACATGCTCTGCCAGAGCATCATCCTCCTGAACCAGAACCATACCAATGGTAGATTCTGTTGCTGCTAGATACAAAAGAAAATCTCTGCTATAATTAGGTGGACTCAGTAAAGGAGCAGAGGTCAATTCCTTTTTCAAAGCATCGAACGAGCATTGAGCGTAGTCGTCCCAAAGAAAAGGAACTCCTTTCTTCAACAATCTCATATATCCCTTTGTAATCTCAGCATAATTGACGATAAACCTCCGAAGAAAATTAGACTTTCCTTGAAGACTTTGAAGCTGACGGATGGAAGACGGGGGAGGCAATTGAAGTATTGCCTCAACCTTGAAGGGATCTACCCTTATCCCTTTCCTAGACACAATGAATCCCAATAGCTGACCGGATGTAACCGCGAAAACGCACTTGTTCGGATTCAATCGAATTTTATAAAAACGACATCTTTCAAATATTTGCCGGAGGTGACCAGGATGATCCATCCTCTTTCGAGAATGAGCAGCTAGATCATCTAAGTATGCCTCAATAATCTTCTTGATGTCGTGGAAGGCATAAGACATGGCCCACTGAAAGGTAGCCCCAGCATTTTTAAGACCAAAAGGCATTTTCTTGTATGCAAACGTACCCCAGGGACAAATAAATGCAGTCTTATGTTGATCTTCAAGACGGATAGTAATTTGATTATATCCAGAAAAACCGTCCATGAAGGAGAAAATCTCGTTACCGGCACACTCGTCAATGATCTGATCGATGAATGGTGTGGGGTAATTGTCTTTAGGACATGCCTTATTTAGGTCTCTGAAATCGATGCACACTCGAATCGTTCCTTGCTTTTTGTCTACCGGAACGGGGTTTGAAACCCATTCCGTCAGAGGAACAGGGAAAATGAATCCCGCCTTAAGCAGCTTTTCAACTTCAGCTTTGATAGCTGCTGCCTTCCTAGGATTGACCAGACGAAGTTTCTGCCTGACCGGCTTAGCGTTTTCATACGTCTTGATCTCATGCTGAACGATAGATGGGTCTATGCCAGGCATTTCCTCATAAGACCAAGCAAATACATCCCTATACTCTTTGAAGAGCTCGGTATAGATTTGAATCTCTTCACGGGAACATTCAGCTCCAATGAAGACATTCTCAATGATATTGGGATCCCTGGAAATGTTCACCAGGATAGTAGGAGAGATCACAGCCATGTTCCCTTCAGCATAAACCTGTGCTGGTGCCAAAGGGTTCAAGACTGGGTGAACAGGTCCAGGAGACTGAGGACTTGGAAAACTAGTTTCAACTTCGTTCAACTCAGGTAGGAAGTAAGACCGATGATGCTAATCATCCCACGGTCTATCTATACCAGTCATGGCTTCTAGGATTGCCTCTTCAGATGGAAGAGTGGTATCAAGTAAATCCCGGGCCGAAGAAGAACTAATTGTCCAAGCCGGAGCCACATCACCATCCAACTCTTCCGGTGAAAGAGGAGCTGGAACGGACTCTAAAGTGTCAACAATAGACTGATATGCAATCTCAGCTGCAGAATTCGGAAATTCCATTCCACCCACTTGACCTTCCGCTAATGTGGCAGTAGGGGAAGGTAAGGTCCAAGGGTCTGAAAAATAATGAGTTCGAAAGAACTCTCTTCGAAGGGGAGCCTTGGAGGATGAAATAGCATTAATATGCACTGTAGGAGGAGGAAGATCGAAAGAACCCATCAGGGAAGAATAAATTCCAACTCCTAGATTCTCAACAGGCGCCTTAGTATTATCCAACTTAGGAACAGATGAGTCAGAAGGTGCATTCATGTCTACAGGAGGATAGTCCAGTTGATCCACTGTAACGATCCTCCCTTTGTGGGGGAAACATACAATTCAAAATAATGAGGATGCAATGGCATCCATCTCATAAATCCAGTTCCTCCCCAACAGAAGGTTGTAGTCCAAGGCTGCATCCACTACCTCAACTTCTATGTTAACGGTTTTGCCCCCAACACAGATGGGCAAAGCCGGGACAATACCATGGGGCCTGTGAGAATGACCATCGAATGCAGTAAGAACAGTGCTAGATGGAACAGCTTTGGGAGATCCAAGTGTCTTCCAGCATGCGAGAGACATCACGCAAGTAGAAGCACCCTCATCAACAACCGTGCGAAAGATATTAGTCTTCCGATACGATGATTTAATATGGAAGGCCATATGATGAGGAAGTCTCTTCTTAAAGTTAGCCATATCAAAAGTAATCAAAAGAGAATTTTTCGGATCAACAGCCCCAATGGCAGTGAGCAAAGCACTGCGCTGAGCCGGACAAGACTGGAGTACCTCTAAAGCTGACATAGCACAAGGACTTTGCGCCAGATCTTCTACAATCGAGTAGTTCTGGGCAGCCCTCGCATTTGGATTAATCGTTGACCGCTTAGAAGATGCTTTGGGCATCCGAGGCATAGACTCGACAGTAGGCTTCGTAATGTGAAGCGGCTCAGTAGCATCAGGAACTTCCTTAGCTTTCGAAGACTCTTCTCCGCCATAATCACGGGATCTCATAGCGATATCCGCGTGAGCACTCATCATGAAAATGTTCGATGGAATTTCCCCTTCCTGGGTGCCCCCAGAGGAAGCCCCAGGATTTTGGTTCGCGCCAACAACTAATTGCTGCCCTTGGGGAAAAGGGTTTTTTAACACAGCCTGGGAACTAGAAGAACCCTGCTGAGCTAACAAGCGCTGAGCATCCTGAATTTTAGGGCAAAGGTGTGTGAGATGGTCTCCAGCACAAAGCTTGCATGGAAAATTCACTTTCTTTTTCTCCTTTTGACCCTCACCAACACGCTCGTTGGTTTTATTTGCATTGCCCTTCCCGTTCTTGCCCTTCTTCTTGTTATTTCGTCCCTTCTTCTTCCCATCGGATTTTTGATTTCCTTTGGGATCAGAAGTTTGGACAGCATTTATGGACAAAGACTCGGAAGGTGATGAATCAGCAGGCACAGCCTGACCAGAAGGAGCAGATTGTAAAGACAACTGCTACAGTTGAGAAAGCAAGCTGGCTGCACTACTATTGACCGATCCGACAAGCCCGTCACCATGCGGACCAGGTTTAGGTTTCGATAAATCCAATTTGGAGCGAGGAGCATTGGGAAAATACTTATAAAGCATCCCAGACTGAGAATAGATCAATTCTAACTGTTGGGCCCTAAAAATGGCTTGCTCCTCGGAAAATACCCCAGATAGGGATACATCTTTTGAAATATCTGACTGCAGAGATTTTAAAAACCACTCGAGAAGGAATTCACCTGGAATATGAGCTTTGATAAGCCTCTTCCTTCTCCTCCATTCCTGAATGTGATCAGAAATGTGCGTTGCCTCATCCTGCTTAAAATTAGCCAGGAGTTCGGTCCCAACCTCATATCTGACAGGCAACTGAAAATGGTTTAGAAATGTGACAGCCAGTTCCCCAAATGTAGCGAAACTGCCCCCAGTGAGCTCGATATACCATTTGGCAACATTTCCAGTTAGGGTGCGTTGAAATAATCTCAACCTAATCGAATCATCGATCAGGGAGTTCGAAGAACACCATAAGTGGAAAGTGGTGATGTGGTCTGCCGGATCCTCTCCATTCTTACCTTCAAACTTTGGAATGTTTGAAGGAAGTTTGGTTGGGACCGGAGGCCACCCCGGACTATAACGAATCGGGTCATTAGTCAACTTCGACAAATCTGGCAAGTTTAACGTTGCCAGAAAAGGTAAGCGAGGCAGAGCCTGAGGATTCCATCCTTGATGGGATGGATTCCCAAAATTCTGAAAAGAATAGCCTGGATTTGATGAGGCACCAGGTTGCCAGAAAGGACTCATAGAAAACGGAGAAGAACCTCCTCCCCACGCCGAGTTACCAAAGCCCAGACCAGTTCCCCCCGCTGAAGTATTGATTGAAGAGGAAAGCCCCTGGTAGGGGTTCCAAGCATTAGACAGAGGAGAAAAAGACTGATAAGCACTCGATGAAAGGAAAGAAGCATTCCCTTGATGACCTGCGTAAGACTGATTCCCTGCCCCCGCTGTAGTAAAGACAGGATTCCATCCCGTAAAAGTAGTCGAACTTTGCCCCCCAGACCAAGGGTTGAAACTCTGGGTCTGGGACGTAAATGGAAACGACCCTAAAGAAGGATTGGAACTAGGAATGTGTCCAGTCCCAAAGGGGAAACCCTGAAATGAAGCTGATCCACTAGCCATGTTAGACATGGGTGTAGATCCAGCTGAAGCAGCGGAAAAGGAAAAAGAGGAATTCCCACTAAAGGGCATCCCTGAACAAAAGGGACCAGAATGAGAAGCATGTGCCTGGGTGAAACCAGAGCCAAACACAGCAGCACTAGAAGCAATCGAAGATGAAGCAATAGTGCCCCCTACTTCAATAGAAGCAGGAGTCTGAATGCCTGCAGCACTCACGGTAGAAGCCGCGTTCCCAGTCGTGGCCATTGAAAGATAAGAATGATACGGAAGATCTCCCAGTCTCTCCGACTGAGGTCCGATATATTGAACAACAAACGGATAATCAGGAGGAAGAGGAGATGGACCTGTAGCAGGAGGCTCAGGTACGTCTTCGATTTGAAAATCTTCTTCCTGAGGAAACAAAACTCGCGAGGTGAGCGGAACGCTCCTCTCGGGACCGACACCAGAATCAGCTATGAAACCTTCAGATCTTTGTGGAGGATCTCTCTCCACTACGTCAAATGCCACAGGGTGGTAACCACCTGCTAAATCGCTCCTACGCATTCTCGAAGAAGGCTCTGCACTCTCGGGAGATAACCCCCGGATTCTCCTCGAACGTCGAGGTGCTTGATCAGCCACTTTTATAGATTTATAAATTAGACTCAAAAAAGTGAAAAGCTAGGCAAGCTAGGAGCAAAAGAGCACTCACTAAAATAAAAATCCCTGAGATACAGACAAGCAAACAACCTCCAAGTATTTCCGCTCCGGGTGATGAGGACCGGACACCAAAATACAGGAAAGCGAAGTATAGGGCCTTCCGAAAGCAGTCTGGGATGATTAGGGCCTAGAACAACTAGCGAAGGTATCAGAAACAGTTACGCCGACCTCCTAACGACAGCCTTTGCCGGCTCAAGCACCCAAGCTTCGCAAGGGCACCCCCAGAAGTACTGCTGAAAGTGATGCGGCGTCTGCCTCAGGTACCACGAGTATTCCCCCCCGCAGTCACCTGTGTGGAACCTAGGAGTGGCAACTATGGACACCAATCCGTATCAGAAGCTGGGCAGAACGGTCTTGAGGTCAGATTCAGCCAATCGGAGAGGGGGTATCCATCTTCTCAGCCTTCACTTCCCCTCGCGCTTGAATCTCGGATGAGAGCTTTCCCAGTCCACCTCACGGAGTTGGATTTCGCTCAATTAATCAACTTCTATGTTTATTTGAGCGACCTTGGAGAGTTAACTCTCCACTCACCTATTCCAAGGTCCTACAACCTAGCTAGTTGGTGATTGACACTTAGAAAAACTTGCTAGTTGATTTTAGATTAAATCGCTTATTTTAATGGCTATTATGTTAAGTCACAAGGATATGGAGATGAAACGTATGGTGTTTTTGACGCAAAAGAAATTAATAAAAACTTAACTACATGCAAATGCAGTTCTTTGTCTTTCGATGAAGAGCAATCTCTATACAGGTTCTACGAGACTAAAAATTGTATTTTTTCCTTTTCAAATAGCAAACTCACACTCACAAAAACTATGAAATTGACTAAATGATTAAATGCACCTAATGCAAATCACTACAAGCATGCAAATCCTAAGATGAAAATCTCTTAAAGCGGAGTGAAATTCCCAAAAAGTCCTTCAGTTTTAACTCTTCTTTTGTTGTCCAGAAAGATAATTCTCGAAATCAAGAACTCTTAAAATAAGGACACCAAAAACACTTAAAAACAAGAAGAAGAAATCAAATGATAACTCCTCCTCAAAATCAAGCCAAAACTAAAAGCAAGAAACTTCACAAAAGCTTCAAAAGTTATGGCAAACGAAAATGAAAATGCAACAACAAAAGCAAATAACAAGTAAAAATGTTTTTTAAGCCTTTGAAATGCAAAAACAAAAAGCAAAGCAAATGTTTTTTGAGCTTTTTTGTTTTATAGAGAAAGAGCTCGAAAAGACCAAGCACAACTATCAAAATCCAAACCAAACGAGACCGAATTTATGGCACAAACTTCAAGAATGCTCCCAAACCTTATAAGGCTAACTCGTAGCAAGATCAATAAGAGAAAAAGAAGACCAGAAAACTCAGCCAATCAGCCTAGACAAATAAAGCAAACTCGTCGCAAACAAAAACTCCAAAGAAGCAAGAAAATCTCTTCAAAAGTTGCAACAAAACCATAGCCTATGGAACTCAAGAAAACCAATAAAAAATGAAGCAAAAATCACAATGCGAAGCACAACACAAAGATAGGAGCGAGTCAGTGAGCAGAAGCTCCCTGTTCTGATAAAACAGAACAACCAAGAATGCTTAGAAAGCGATCTTGGAACTCAATCCAGAAGTGCCAGCACCAGAAACAACACTTTGCCAAAAGACTAGTTTTCAATCAAACGAAAGAGAGAAAAGACATGAAACCACTTCCTTCACACTCCAGTAAGTACAGAGACACTATAGAAACAGGCCTCCACAGCCAGAAAGGATCAAAAAGTCAATAAACCCAAAAATTCAAAATCTGCCTAGGTATACGCTACTTCACAGTTATGCAACCAGCGTGCATACGCATCTGTGCTAAGGGAAACTCGCGTATACGTGGGTTCCTTTAGACAAACTTGCGTGTATACGCGACTGTGTGCAGAAAAAAGCGCGTATACAAAGGGAAATAATGAAAAAACAAAAAGGACAAGCTTGGAAAAGACACCAGGACTTCAGACTGACTGCAAGAAAGTAAACTGGACTCCAAATGAAAGATAAAACTGTCGGCAACCTACCAAACAAATAAATACCAATGAGAATCACAAGTTAGGATCCCCACGAGTCGTCGTCTGCTGGGAATATCACCCTAGAGGTCATGCTACAACCTCCACGAGCAGGGGCATGCTACTTCTACCGTAGACTCACAACCATGCACGTTCGAAAAACTAAATAGAGCGTAATGAGAAAGTTACTCGTAGGTCCTACGGTTGAAGCGCATCCCGTAGGTTCAAACCTCTCAACCGTCCTTCCTTCTTAACTCGAAAGACAAGAAGAAACAAGCACGAAGAACTGGTTGTACAACATATATCTACTCTAAATGTTAGTGAGATTCATAGCAAACATTAAATAAATCATAATGAATGCTTGTATAACAAATATTCTCATACATATAAGCATACTTCAACATGTTTATTTCTGGGATCAAAGATGGTACTGTATTATAAATAGCATGTACAAAAGTAACGAGTGGAGAGATCACTGATCCTTCCAAGGCCTTCGCAAACCGTCGTCCGGATCCGTCCAGCCCTTGCCTCGCTAAGACTCCTTCCAAACTGGTGCATACGAGATAACATATAAAGGGATGTGTATCTCAAGGAAACAAGGGTTTTCTATAATGAACTGGGAAAGTGCAGGAGGCACGGGGAATCAGACTTGGATAGGGAATACCAACAGAGTATAATATCAATAATTCTCTCTCTCCCTTAGGCCATACACATGATGGGTTTTTATAGTCCCTCCAATTAGTTTCAACAGTTGGAAACAGTTGGCCACGTGCTGGGGTGGTTGAACTACCTGAGTAACCATCAACCCAGCCCAAAAATAGTGAATACTTATATATTTTTTAATCATTTTAATGGCATACACGGAAAAGTCTAGCTGGACTCGCGTATACACGCGGAAAAGCACGTGCATAGTCACGAATGGGGATTTTTACACTGTCTTTAAGTGAATTTGTCCAAGTCTGTAGGAATGGGTGCCCAAAACCATCTAAGCAATCATGAATCATTTCAAGGTGAGAAATGATGCTATAACAGATGCCCCCTAATATATGAGGTCAGAAGGGGTACATGATGGCCGAAATGTATTATGCACATAGAAAGAACTTCGCAAGGACAAGAGAGGACTTCACCAGATTTCAGCCTGCCAAAAAACCAATGAAAGAAAACAGAGAGTCAACTCATGCCGAGGCGGGCATACCCATGCTCAGTCAAAAATACATCATATGGAAAGTACTGAATAGATCCAACATGTATACAAGTATAGCTGAACTGAAAGTACACAATGAATCATCTAAGCATGGCCCGGAAATACAAGTCTGAATCAATGTCCAAGTATCACATATAGAAAGCTGATCAAAGATGGTGCAACTGGATGTCTGATCATATAAGTAACTGAATCTCCAAGTACCGGATCATAAGAGGTGGATCAAACGGTACAATCACGCAACTCGGGAGCCAACATATAAGATGTTGTTGTACTGAACTGAAACATATAAGGGTGGACGGCATCACTGGCAGAAACTGAATGGACTATCAAAAGTGAACCGAAGAATGCTGATGCAACCCGAGGTCTTCACCGATCACTATGGCACAATTCTACATAATGGGAATAAATGAGATGAAGTCGACCATGTGAGAAATCGTTGGATTACCGGGCAATGATGTATCCCGTTAACCAACGCGAGACAACCCACCGATAATGATAATGCGTGTCAAGGTGCCCCAGTACAATCTGACAAGTGCGAATGAATGAGTTGAAGTCGAACACTTGAAAGAATCTACCAATCAGGAGGCAATGATGAATCCCCACTGTCGATAGCGAAGAGTCTGCCACTGATGACTGCAAACCCTAAGGTATTGACAAAAAGACTCTAGACCTTCTTCCCAGAGCAATGAGTCGGAGTAGATGGGAAAAGATCTGCTGGAAGGAAGGCATTAAGGCATCCCACATCAGTCCAGCGCGAGTGTAACCCGCAGGCCAAGATTTGGAAGGAATCAGACGAAGTAGAGTGATGGAACCAAAACCGAAGTACGTTTCCGACATGCACAAGATGAAGCTAGCGCACGGAAGAAACCCTCTGAACCAACCAATAATGAAAGCCGACACAGAGGCGAGAAATCCACCGATAGGGTCAAATGGAAATCAAGGTACTGCACGAATCCCAAGTGTGATAATGTGTGCTGACGTCGAACACAGGGGAAACCACTCAGTCAAAGACCCATGATGATGATCAAATGTTGAGCACGAGGTCACCTATTAATGATGGAAATAGGCCCAAGGTGCGGCTCTAGGTTTTCTCTCAGAGCAATGTGTCATAGTCGATAAGAGACAAACCCGCCGGCAAGAAGTCAATGGGGACCCTCTCAAACTAGCACGAGCAGAAGACCAAAACATCTGATGTGATAGAACATGATACTGACAAGACCGGGAAGGCCAACTGAATAATGAATCAAGAGACACCGCAGAATGGCCGACTCAGGCTAGACTTCCCTTGAACAAAAGCACGACTCGTGATGACCATGGCAGTAAAAAGTGACACTGTATAAGTCTATCATGCAGGAGGCAGAACAAACTCTCCATATGATTGGAAGAGATAACCAACCGGGGGAGAACTGACAAGTGAAACATGGTAAAGGTTGAACCTAGGTCAAACTAGAACCATCCCAAATGAAGGAAATATATATAAGTATATGTGCTTTGTTCAAGAGCGACCAACTGACTCTGTACTGCCATCAAAATAACGAAGATACATCCCGTTCCCGCTCTTTTTTGTTATATTTGATTTTTTTGTCTTTTTCATAATAAGCCTGAAAAAGAATAAAAGAATGCTATGATACAATGGACAGAACGAGTATCAAGAAAGCAGATGCACTAGTTCCTGGGATTGGAACAATCCTATGCTCAATGCAGGGTGGCGAAAACTGGTCAGTGATACTCAGAGGAACGTTCCATCCATGGGTACAAAGGTGTCAAGTCGTGATAGCTAAGTGCATGCAATGGTTAACTTGTACAGAAATTCAAGGTCAAAATTTGGCTTAAACATCGAGTCCAAATGAAGCCGGCTAAAGGCCAGGATAAACAAGTAGCCAATATGCAATGCAGTAATACAACTTAAAGACACCAGGGAGCCTCTAGGGTAAAAGCCAGAAAAATGACAAGTGATGAAGAAGAAGAATGAAGCTTCAACACATAAGACATGGCAGGACTAAAGAGGACTCCCGAGCCTACATAAAACACAGCATGGGCAACAAGTGATAGCGAGGAACTAACTAGGAAGCCCATGTAAAGGAAGGCTCTACCATCAAGTCATGATTAAATAATCGGCAAGTGAAATGGGTGTAATACTCATGACCTGATGGGATCGACCCTAAGGCAAGTGATCAGTATGGAGGCTAGAATGAAAGATGCAATGGAAAATGATTTCCCTAACCTATATGCCAGTGAAGATCATATACCTGCCGTGAAGAGTCGGAAATCATGGATCAAAAACTGGGAAAAATCTCAAAATCGTCAAAATGTACCTGAAAACATACCAAACTGGGCACTTCCAAGCAATCGAGTTATACAGCATAAGATAGATCGAAAAAATAAGCATAAGGAAATTTTTGCGAAAATTTTCAATTTTTTAGCCATAAATACACAAATTACCTTTCAATTGGCTCATTATTGCATAGCTGATTTGGAAAAAGTGCTCTGGAGCTAAAAACTTCTTTCAGCAAATCAGGAACAACCGACCGTCGGAACTCAGCGAAACTTCAGGTAGGCTCCTTAATCATCCTGTTTATTCATTTTGTCCGTTTGGAAATTAAAATTAAGTGATTTTTTGCTTTAAAACCCTTGCTAAAAATTGCGTATCTGCGCATACGCGGGTTTAATGAAGGCAAGTCGTGTATACACGCGACTGTGCACAGGAAAAGTCGCGTATGCGCAGGTCTGATTGCAAAAAAGCGTGGCTAATGAAAAATTTGATGAAATTTCTCAAAATGACCATCTCATGGAGGGAACGTGAGCATAGCGCAATAGACCAAGAGGTCATGCAGGATCGCGCAACACAAAATATCCTCCGAAATTGCGGGTTGTTCAAATTATTTAAAATGCCCAATATGAAAAGCAATGTGTGGTTGCTTGAAATGCTCGTAAATTACTGGGAACCAGATCAGGATTGCTTCATAATTGATCAGATGCCACTACTCATTGAATTGGAGGATATATATTTCATCACTGGACTCTCCAGGAGGGGAGAACCAGTAGACCTGCACGGAAAACCCCTGGGAGGGTTAACCGTGGAAGATTATGTCCATGTATATTGCGTAGATAATTCCAAAAAGGTTGGAACGCAGATTGCAATTAGAGATATCAGGGATTTGCACATGAAGATCCTCCTTTTCACCATCAGCAGAGTGGCAGGATCTGCCTCACTACATCAGGCGTCCAGGACGCAAATGAGTATAGTTGTAGAGTGTTTGACTCATGCTTACGATTGGTGCACAACCCTGCTAATGAACATGAAACAACAGCTGACCTCTATTCGCCAGGTAAAAACTAAACACTTTGGCTATGGTACCATTTTGACAACATTCTTCTTTGAGAGGATTCCAGCTTTGAGACCCAGAGTCATCTCGACTATCAGCAGCCCGCGGGACCTAAGAATTGCCCGTTGGGCAGACATGATGAAGAGACTGGGGGGCAGCGAGGTACCCCGGACCACATGGGACGATGAGTTCTTCCTATGGTGGGGAGAACACATCATCGCAGTGGGCGACTATCCCTATGCTGGGATGGACTTCCGAGGAGATCCAGATCTAGTACTTCCACCCGGCGCAGCATGGGGAGCAGTCGGTAAGTTTTTTGCAAAAAATTTTTACTTATATAATTTTTTTGGATTTTTTCAATTATGTATGAAAAAATGAAAACAAACATGTTTTTTGATTGGATTCATAATGACTGACAATTTAAAATGATCATGTTTCAGATGTTGGACCAGTTCGTCCTGAGGGCCTACCGCGCCACAAGCGCCGCAGAGGTGAGGCGGAAACAGCGGATTCCGACAGGACACTCCAGGCCGTGCAGAGAAACTTGGAGGGATTGACCCGCCAAATCCCTATGGCTGCCGTGGAGGACTTGCCGGAAGCCGTCCAGAGACAGGTTGTAGGAGTACCTCGGGACTGGGTTAGACTATTCCGCCGTGTGGCCACTGCAGTTATGTTCTATAGGAACACGACTTCTGGGCAGGGTCCTCAGGAGTAGACAGATTTTATATATTAGATGACTGTATATTCTTTTTTGAGATTGAACATGATGGGGCATAAGCCCAAGTTTTGTACGAGATTATGGATCCAAATTTTGTAAAGTTTTTTGACACTCCGATGATATATATACAATGATATTTGATGTGATGTGATAAATGTATCAAATGTATGATGTTTTTGATGATTAAAAATTTATTGTATTGAATGATTAATATGCCAATCTAATGCTTGATTAGCTAATGAGTCAGCAAACCAATTGTCAGCTCGAGGAATATGAATGAATGTTAAAAATTGAAATGACCTTTGTAACAAACGTACCCTCAAGAACAATCGTAAGAAAACTGGATCTCGTACCCGATAAGTGTTGTTCAACTGCGACACCACCAGCTGGGAGTCCAAGAAAACTACCAGCGAATCAACACCCAAAGATATTGCCTCCGAGAGTAGATGAATGACTGCAGTGTATTCTGCTACGTTATTGGAAGCAGGACCAATGCAGACCCCTCTTGATACCAACAGCTGACCGGAAGGATAATGAAGCACCCAAGCCGCGGAAGCTAAGTTCCAGGTGTGTCTACTAGCACCATCGGTGAAACCAAAATGACTCATGACATCCAACACAACCTGCCAAAGCAGATCAAAAACATCATCACCTCATCAAAAATCGAAAATCAAATAGATATGTACAAAGCAACAAACTACTATATACAAAGCAAAATGCCAGGCCAAAGCCTAGGCATAATACTTCTTCAAATAGAGCCCATTTCGGGGCTCCGGCAACTCGTTCCCTTCGAAGTCAACCAAGGTATATGCTCCTTTCTTAAGGAATTTTTTAACGATATAGGGGCCATACCACATTGATTTAAACTTTCCTGCCCCTAGGGCATCCTTTTCTTGGGCATAGACCAACACAAGGTCGCCTTCCGAAAAGACCCCAGGCTTGACTGCCTTATCGTACTGAACCTTTACTCGGTTTTTATGTGCTTCATTCATCGTGGCAGCATCCCGACGCTGCTCATCGAGATGTTCCAGATGAAGAAGCCGCTCTGCCAGACTAGAAGTGTCAGGAAAGGAAGAAGCTCAACAACTAATTTAAGGGAAGGAATCTCGCATTCAATGGGAAATACGGATTCCACCCCGTGGACTAACTGAAACGGAGTAAAGCCAGTTGCAGTTTTAACTGACGTCCTGTATGCCCAAAGTGCAGGATATAGCATAATATGCCAGTTGGATCTAGGTTTATCAATTGTCCTTTGAAGAATTGTCTTCAAGGATTTATTCACGGCTTCCACTTGCCCATTGGCCTGAGGATAATATGGAGATGAATGCTCCTGCCGGAAACCCAATTTGAGAGCCAACTCAACCATCATACTATTCTGAAAATGACTGCCATGGTCAGTGACAATCTCTCTAGGTATACCAAAACGAGCGATAACTTGGTTGAGGAAGAAAAGAGCTGCAGTCTCACCATCGTTCCCAAAAGTAGGCATAGCTTCGACCCACTTCGTAAAGTAGTCTACTGCTACGACAATGTACTTGTGACCTTTTGTCGAAGGCGGGTTACAAGTAGTATAATCCATACCCCACCTTGTAAAGGGTCCGACAGTAACGACTGGAAAAAGCGGAGCTGGATGAGCGCGCATTTTTCGAGTATACACCTGACAAGGATGACACTTCTTGACCGATTCAATACAATCTTTGAAAATCGAGGGCCAGAAGTATCCAGCACGCAAAATCTTTTGAGCTGTAGCAAGCCCAGATAAATGACCCCCACAAGCTCCACTGTGAGAATCATTGAGCACAGCCTCAGCTTCTTCGAAAGTTAAGCAGCGTCTTAGGATTGAATCAACCCCTCGACGGTACAAAGCATCACCAATAATCAGATAAATTTTAGCTAAGTGACGCAGCTTACGATGCTCATCTTTCGAAAAAGAAGAGGGAAACTTCGCAGTCTGGAGATACACAATGATATCCCCATACCAAGGATCTTGTGGAGAGATTAGAAACAAGTGTTCGTTCGGAAAGGACTCATCATAGATCATCTCCTCTCCACAAGGCAACTCGGAGATCAATTCCGCAAAGACTAATGACTTCTTGGATTTGGCAGACATGAACTCTAGATCAAATTCTTGTAAAATCACAATCCATCTATTATACTTGCCCCCAATCACTCGCCTGCTGAGGACAAACTGAAATGGATTGGCAGCTGCCAAGACATAAGTTTTGCGAAGAATAATATAATGTCGGAGTCGCTGGACAGCATGAACTGCTGTTAAGGCTAATTTTTCTATCGGGGTGTATCGCAGTTCAGGTCCTACCAGTCCTCGACTAAGGTAGTAAATAACATGCTCAGCCAGAGCATCATCCTCCTGAACCAGAACCATACCAATGGTAGATTCTGTTGTAGCCAGATACAAAATAAAATCTCTGCTATAATCGGGTGGACTCAGTAAAGGAGCAGAGGTCAATGCCTTTTTCAAGGCATCGAATGAGCGTTGAGCGTAGTCATCCCAAAGAAAAGGAACTCCTTTCTTCAACAGTCTCATATATCCCTTTGTAATCTCAGCATAGTTGACGATAAACCTCCGAAGAAAATTAGACTTCCCTTAGAGACTTTGAAGCTGATGGATTGAAGACGGGGGAGGCAACCGAAGTATTGCCTCAACCTTGAAGGGATCTACCCTTATCCCTTCCCTAGACACAATAAATCCCAACAGCCGACCGGATGTAACCGCGAAAACGCACTTGTTCGGATTCAATCGAATTTTATAAAAATGACATCTTTCAAATATTTGCCGGAGGTGACCAGGATGATCCATTCTCTTTCAAGAATGAGCAGCTAGATCATCTAAGTATGCCTCGATAATCTTCTTGATGTCGTGGAAGGCATAAGACATGGCCCGCTGAAAGGTAGCCCCAGCATTTTTAAGGCCAAAAGGCATCTTCTTATATGCAAACGTACCCCAGGGAAAAATAAATGCAGTCTTATGTTGATCTTCAGGACGAATAGTAATTTGGTTATATCCAGAAAAACCGTCCATGAAGGAGAAAATCTCGTTACCGACACACTCGTCAATGATCTGATCGATGAACGGTGTGGGGTAATTTTCTTTAGGACATGCCTTATTTAGGTCTCTGAAATCGATGCACACTCAAATCGTTCCTTGCTTTTTATCTACCGGAACGGGGTTTGAAACCCATTCAGTCAGAGGAACTGGGAAAATGAATCCCGCCTTAAGCAGCTTTTCAACTTCAGCTTTGATAGCTGCTGCCTTCCTAGGATTAACCGGACGAAGTTTTTTCCTGACCGGCTTAGCGTTTTCATACGTCTTGATCTCATGCTGGACAATAGATGGGTCTATGCCAGGCATTTCCTCATAAGACCAAGCAAAAACATCCCTATACTCTTTGAAGAGTTCGGTATAGATTTGAACTTCTTCACGGGAACATTCAGCTCCAATGAAAACGTTCTCGATAATGTTGGGATTCCTGGAGATGTTCACCGGGATAGTCGGAGAGATCACGGCCATGTTCCCTTCAGCATAAACCTGTGCTGGTGCTAAGGGGCTCAAGACTGGGTGAACAGGTCCAGGAGACTGAGGACTTGGAAAACTAGCTTCGACTTCGCTCAAGTCAGGTAGGAAGTAAGACCGATGATGCAAGTCATCCCACGGTCTCTCTATACCTGTCATTGCTTCCAGGATGGCCTCTTCAGATGGAAGAGTGGTATCTAGACAATCTTGGGCAGAAGAAGAAGTAAGCGTCCAAGCCGGAGCCACATCACCATCCAACTCTTCCGATGAAAGAGGAGCTGGAACGGATTCTGCAGTGTCAACAATAGACTGATAGGCAATCTCAGCTACAGAAATCGGAAATGCCATTCCACCCACTTGACCTTCCTCTAATGTGGCAGTAGGAGAAGGTAAGGTCCAAGGATCCGAAAAATAATGAGTTCGGAAGAACTCTCTTCGAAGGGGAGCCTTGGAGGATGAAATAGCATTAATATGAACCTTAGGAGGAGGAAGATCGAAAGTACCCATCAGGGAAGAATACATTCCAACTCCTAGATTCTCAACAGGCGCATTAGTATTATCCAACTTAGGAACAGATGAGTCAGAAGGCGCATCCAGGTCTATAGGAGGACAGTCCAGTTGATCCACTGTAACGATCCTCCCTTCGTGGGGGAAACATACAATTCGAAATAGTGAGGATGCAATGGCATCCATCTCATAAATCCAGTTCCTCCCCAACAGAAGGTTGTAGTCCAAGGCTGCATCCACTACCTCAACTTCTATGTTGACAGTTTTGCCCCCAACACAGATGGGAAAAGCTGGGACAATACCATGGGGTCTGTGAGAATGACCATCGAACGCAGTAAGAACAGTGCTAGATGGAACAGCTTTGGGAGATCCAAGTGTCTTCCAGCATGCGAGAGACATGACGCATGTAGAAGCACCCTCATCAACAACCGTTCGAAAGATATTGCACTTTCGATACGACGATATAATATGTAAAGCCATGTGATGAGGAAGTCTCTTCTTAAAATTATTCATATCAAAAGTAATCGGAAGAGAATTTTTCGGATCAATAGCCCCAATGGCAGTGAGCAAAGCACTGCGCTGAGCCGGACAAGACTGGAGTACCTCTAAAGCTGACATAGCACAAGGACTCTGCGCCAGATCTTCTACAATCGAGTAGTTCTGAGCAGCCCTTGCGTTCGGATTAATCGTTGACTGCTTAGAAGATTCTTTTGGCATCCGAGGCATAGACTCGACAGTTGGCTTCGTGATGTGAAGCGGCTCAGTAGCATCAGGAACTTCCTTAGCTTTCGAAGATTCCTCTCCACCATAATCACGGGATCTCGTAGCGACATCCACGTGAGCACTCATCATAAAGATATTCGATGGAATTTCCCCTTCCTGAGTACCTCCAGAGGAAGCCTCAGGATTTTGGTTCGCGCCAACAACTAATTGCGCCCTTGGGAAAAGGTTTGTTAGCACGGCACAGGAACTAGAAGAACCTATTTCCAGGATAACGGGGCGTGAGCATCCACAATTTTAGGGCAAGGTGTGTGAGATGGTCTCCCGACACAAAGCTTGCACGGAAACTTCACTTTCTTTTTCTCTTTTTGACCCTCACCAACACGCTCGTTGGTTTTATTTGCATTGCCCTTCCCATTCTTGCCCTTCTTCTTGTTATTACGTCCTTTCTTCTTCCCATCAGATTGTTGATTACCTTTGGGATCGGAAGCTTGGACAGCATTTATGGACCGGGGCGGGAAGGTGATGAGATAAGCTGAGCACGACGACCGGAAAGACGATTGTAAAGACAAGCTATTACGGAGGTGGAAGAAAGCAGTGGTACACACCCACTGCGAAGGATATCAGAACAAGCCCGTCACCATGCGGACCAGGTTTGGGTTTCGATAAATCCAATTTGGAGCGAGGAGCATTGGGTAAATACTTATAAAGTACCCCAGACTGAGAATAGATCAACTCTAACTGCTGGGCCCTAAAGATGGCCTGCTCCTCGGAAAATACCCCGGATAGGGATACATCCTTTGAAATGTCTGACTGCAGAGATTTCAAAAACCACTCGAGAAGGAACTCACCTGGAATATGGGCTTTGATAAGCCTCTTCCTTCTCCTCCATTCCTGAATGTGATCAGAAATGTGAGTTGCCTCATCTTGCTTAAAATTAGCCAGGAGTTCGGTCCCAGCCTCATATCTGACAGGCAACTGAAAATGGTTAAGAAAAGTGACAACCAGTTCTCCAAATGTGGCGAAACTGCCCCCAGTGAGCTCTATATACCATTTTGCGGCATTTCCAGTTAAGGTGCGCTGAAATAATCTCAATCTAACCGAGTCATCGATCAGAGAGTTCGACGAGCACCATAAGTGGAAAGTGGTGATGTGATCTGCCGGATCTTCACCATTCTTACCTTAAAACTTAGGAATGTCTGAAGGAAGTTTGGTTGGAACCGGAGGCCACCCCGGACTATACCGAATCGGGTCATTAGTTAACTTCGACAAGTCTGGCAAGTTTAACGTTGCCAGAAATGGTAATCGAGGCGGAGCCTGGGAATTCCATCCTTGATGGGATGGATTTCCAACATTCTGAAAAGAATAGCCTGGATTTGATGAGGCACCGGGCTGCCAGAAAGGACTCGTAGAAAACGGAGAAGAACCTCCTCCCCACGCAGAGTTACCAAAAGCCCAGGACCCGGTTCCCCCAAAGAGTGTTAAATGAAGAGAGCCCTGATAGGGGAGAAACGATGAACGAGAGGAGAAAGGTCGATAAGCACTCGACGGAAGAGAGAAGCATTCCCTTGATGACACATTGTAAGCTGGTTCCCTGCCCCAGCCGTAGTAAACACAGGATTCCATCCCGTAAAAGTAGTCGAACTTTGCCCCCCAGACCAAGGGTTGAAACTCTGGGTCTGGGACGTAAATGGAAACGACCCTAAAGAAGGATTGGAACTGGGAATGTGTCCAGTCCCAAAGGGGAAACCCTGAAACGAAGCTGATCTACTAGCCATGTTAGACATGGGCGTAGATCCAGCTGAAGCAGCAGAAAAGGAAAAAGAGGGATTTCCACTAATGGACATCCCTGAACAAAAGGGACCAGAATGAGAAGCATGTGCCTGGGTGAACCCAGAGCCAAACACAGCAGCACTAGAAGCAATCGAAGATGAAGCAATAGTGCCCCCTGCCTCGACAGAAACAGTAGTATGAATGCCTGCAGCACTCACGGTAGAAGCCGCGTTCCCAGTCGTGGCCATCGAAAGATAAGAATGATACGGAAGATCCGGCGGTCTCTCCGACTCCGGTCCGATGTATTGAATAACAAACGGATGATCAGGAGGAAGAGGAGATGGACCTGTAGCAGGAGGCTCAGGTACGTCTTCAATTTGAAAATCTCCTTCCTGAGGAAACAAAACTCGCGAGGTGAGCGGAACGCTCCTCTCGGGACCGACACGAGAATCAGCTATGAAACCTTCAGACCTTGGTGGAGGATCTCTCTCCATAGCGTCAGACTCCACAGGGTGGTAACCACCTGCTAAATCACTCCTATGCCTTCTCGAAGAAGGCTCTGCACTCTCGGGAGATAACCCCCGGATTCTCCTCGAACGTCGAGGCGCTTGATCAGCCACTTTTATAGATTTATTAAATTAGACTCAAAAAAAAATGAAAAGCTAGGCAAGCTAGGAGCAAAGAGCACTCACTAAAATAAAAATCCCTGAGAAACAGCAAGCAAACAGCCTCCAAGTATTTCCGCTCCGGGTGATGAGGACCGGACACCAAAATACAGGAAAGCGAAGTATAGGGCCTTCCGAAAGCAGTCTGGGATGATTAGGGCCCAGAACAACTAGCGAAGGTATCGAAAAAGTTCGTGAGCCTCCTAACGACGACCTTTTCTGGCTCAGCACCCAAGCACGCAAGGGCACCCCCGATGCTCTGCTGAAAGTGATGCGACGTCTGCCTCAGGTACCACGGGTATTCCCCCCCGCAGTCACCTATGTGGAACCTAGGAGTGGCAACTATGGACACCAATCCGTATCAGAAGCTGGGCGGAACGGTCTTGAGGTCAGATTCGGCCAATCGGAGAGGGGGTATCCCTCTTCTCAGCCTTCACTTCCCCTCGCGCTTGACTCTCGGATGAGAGCTTTCCCAGTCCACCTCACGGAGTTGGATTTCGCTCAATTAATCAACTTCTATGTTTGTTTGAGCGGCCTTGGAGAGTTAACTCTCCACTCACCTATTCCAAGGCCATACAACCTAGCTAGTTGGTGATTGACACTTAGAAAAACTTGCTAGTTGATTTTAGATTAAATCGCTTATTTTATGGGCTGTTATATTAAGTCACAAGGATATGGAGATGAAACCAATGGTGTTTTTGACGCAAAAGAAATTAATAAAAACTTAACTACATGCACATGCAGTTCTTTGTCTTTCGATGAAGAGTAATCTCTATACAGGTTCTACGAGACTAAAAATTTTATTTTTCTTTTCGAATAGCAAACTCACACTCACAAAAACTAAGAAGCTAACTAAATGCTGAAATGCACCAAATGCAAATCACTACAAGCATGTAAATCCTAAGATGCAAATCTCTTAAAGCAGAGTGAAATTCCCAAAAAGTCCTTCAGTTTTAACTCTTCTTTTGTTGTCCAGAAAGCTAATCCTTGAAATCAAGAACTCTTAAAATAAGGACACCAAAACACTTAACAACAAGAAGAGGAAATCAAATGACAACTCCTCCTTAAAATCAAGCCAAAAACTAGAAGCAAGAAACCTCACAAAAGCTCCAAAAGATATGGCAAAACGAAAATGAAAATGCAACAACAAAAGAAAATAACAAGTCAAAATGTTTTTTAAGCCTTTGAAATGCAAAAAACAAAAAGCAAAGCAAATGTTTTTTGAGCTTTTTTTGTTTTATAGGGAAAGAGCTCGAAAAGACCAAGCACAACTATCAAAATCCAAACCAAAACGGGACCGAATTTCAAGCACAAACTTCAAGAATGCTCCCAAACCTTATAAGGCTAACTCGTAGCAAGATCAATAAGAGCAAAAGAAGACCAAAAACTCAGCCACCCAGCCTAGACAAATAGTGCAAAACTTGTCGCAAACAAAACTCCAAAGAAGCAAGAAAAGCCCTTCAAAAGTTGCAACAAAACCCTAGCCTATGGAACTCAAGAAAACCAATAAAAAACGAAGCAAAAATCGCAATGCGAAGCACAACACAAAGATAGGAGCGAGTAAGTGAGCAGAAGCTCTCTGTTCTGATAAAGCAGAACAGCCAAGAATGCTCAGAAAGCGATCTTGGAACTCAATCCAGAAGTGCCAGCACCAGTAACAACACTTTGCCAAAAAGACTAGTTTTCACTCAAACGAAAGAGAGAAAAGACATGAAACCACTTCCTTCACACTCCAGTAAGTACAGAGACTCTGTAGAAACAGGCCTCCACAGCCAGAAAGGACCAAAAAGTCAAGAATCCCAAAAATTCAAAATCTGCCTAGGTATACGCTACTTCACAGCTATGCAACCAGCGTGCATACGCGTCTATTCTAAGGGAAACTCGCGTATACGCGGTTTACTTCAGACAAACTAGAGTGTATACGCGACTGTGTGCAAAAGAAGGCGCGTATGCAAAGGTAAATAATGAAAAAAACAAAAAGAACAAGCCTGGAAAAGACACCAAGGCTTCAAACTGACTGCAAGAAAATAAACTGGACTGCAAATGAAAGATAAAACTGCTGGCAACCTACCAAACAGCTGAAACAACCCAACAGGAGAATCACAAGAATGTGACCCAGCCAGTGGAGTCGCCAGTTCTGTTTCGGGGAATTAACACCCTAGAGGTTGGTTGGGATACAACCTCCACAGAGCAGGGGCATGCTACTTAACAGAGACTCACACAACCATGCACGTTCAGAAAAACTAAATAGAGTAGATGAGAAAGTTACCCGTAGGTCCTACGGTTGAAGTAGATCCACGTGGGGTTCAAACCCCCAGCAACCGTCCTTCCTTCTTAACCTGAAAAACAAGAAGAAACCAGTACAAAGGACAGGTTGTACAGCATATATCTACTCTAAATGTTAGTGAGATTCATGTAAAACATTAAATAAATCATAATGAATGCTTGTATAAAAAATATTCTCATACATAAAAGCATACACTAACACGTTTATTTCGGGAACAGCATGATACTTCTGTATTATAAATAGCATGTACAAAAGTAACAAGAGGAGAGATCACCTGATCCTTCCAAGGCCTTCGCAGACCGTCGTCCGGATCCGTCCAACCCTTGCCTCGCTAAGACTCCTTCCAAACTGGTGCATACGAGATAACATATAAAGGGATGTGTATCTCAAGGAAACAAGGGTTTCCTACAATGAACTAGGAAAGTGCAGGAAGCACGGGGAATCAGACTTGGATAGGGAATACCAACAGAGTATAATATCAATAATTCTCTCTCTCCCCCTTAGGCCATACACATGAGGGCTTTTTATAGTCCCTCCAAGTAGTTTCAGCAGTTGGAAATAGTTGGCCACGGGCTGGGGTGGTTGAACTACCTGAGTAACCATCAACCCAGCGCGAAATTAGGGATTTTTTATATATATTTTTAATCATTTTAATGGCATACGCGGAAAAGTCTAGCTGTACTCGCGTATACACGCGGAAAAACACGGGCATAGTCGCGTATGGAGGATTTTCCACTGTTTTTAAGTGAATTTGTCCAAGTCTGTAGGAATGGGTGCCCATAAAGCCATGAAGCGATCATGAATCAAGTCAAGGTGAGAAATGATGCTATAACATTTAGGATACCCCATGCATGTCTTGGCGAGCCATGGAAGATTCAGTCCAGATTGCACATTGGAACTCATATAAAGGCCTTACTATTCGAGTCTACTGTTTTGGTTATTCAAGACTCCTCATTCTCTGCCCTGATTGTAGCCGGACAAATGCTTCTTGAAATTATGTTATCAGATGACTTCTGAGGTTCTCACACGGCCTTTGGTGTTTCATACTCCACCCACCACGGCCTTTGGTGCATTCGCCCTCCCTCATGGCTTAACCCACTCGCCCCTCTCTCGTCCAACTCACACCCCACTTCTCCACCTAATATTCAACACACGCTTCAACCTTACAAACTAGCCCTATTTTACTAACTCCATAGATCTGTGCCCTCCCTTCCCATTCGATAGGCCCTTCTCCCATTTGACTCGACAACCATCGCCCCTCTTTTCACATTTCAATTTTTCAAATATCCTTTCCCTCATTTAAAATCTCTTGCCCCATTATTAAATTCCCTCCCTTCTTTTTTTAATTCTCCTTCCCATATAATTAATCCCCTTCCCTATATTTCAATTTTTAAATTTAAAAAAAAAAATCTTTCCCTCCCCCTATTAATAACTCTCCCTCGAATAAATTTTCGCCCCTCTTTTTTAATTTCTTCCCATTTTTAATTATTCAAAAGTGTTAATTCCCTTCCCTTTTTTTTAAAACCATTCCCATTTATATATAATCTCATTTTTATTCCCATTTTTATATAATCCATCCCTTTCCCCTTTTAACTTATTCCCATTTTTTTAATTAATTTTTAATTAAAAAAAAAAAATAGCAGAGAGAGAGGAAAGACATTGAAGAAAGAGAGAATATGAACAACAGAGAGGAATAGAAAATGGCATATCAGTAAATGGACTAAATACATAGTGAAAATTGAAGATTTGACATTTTATGATTTGTGGCATATATAAGAGGGTGTTTTTCTGAAAGAAATGTTACATGAGAAGACAAGTTTGTCATCATTGAAAACAGCTCTTTGAAGAAGAAAATTCAGCTGCCAGAAAAATATCCTTGCACGTGTTTTCAGCTGCACATATTTTGCAGAGATATTGACATTGTATTCATATTGCTTCTTCATTCATAATCAATAAATTTGAGTTGTTGGATTGTTGATTTCCCTCCATCATTTGAGGAGCACACTTTGTACTTTGAGAATTTCTTGAGTCATTTGTATTTGTTGTTGCATCACATTGTAAACGGGTGCATTTTCGGTTGAAGCCGACACCCTTTCATTTTTGAGCCTAAATTGTTGAAAATGGCCAAAATCAATGAGGTATTAGTGTTGTTGAATGACCTCATTCTTTCAAATGTTGATGACATGATAAAAATGAGCAAGCATGCTCTTTGTAATATTCAGATTTGTTTACGAGATGCACAAGAAAAGATTGAGTTTTTGCAGTTGGAATCTCAGCTCCAACAAGATGAACTTCAGCAAAAGAGTCACCATTCTGAACCTATTTCTGTTCAGAACATTGTGAAAGACTCCCATCAGCAGCAAGTTAATAAATATGTAGTTGATTCCCATTCAGTTCCTTGCACAAGAGCAGATGTACATGCAGATGCAGCATCTCAGCCTGCACTTCCTAAGCCCATCATCAGACCTTGGGAAGAGCTTGTCCACAACAAACACCGAACTGGTCTTGGATATGACAAGGATGTGTCCTTTCATATTCCAGACTACACCAAGCCCATCATATTTCAGAGTGCCGTTCACGTATGACGGTTCACCTACGAGTGTTCCGGATCCTGTTCACTTCCACAGCAGTTGAAATGCCAACAACGTGATCGAGTTGGCCCCATGAAGATCAACTGTTTGATCTTCATCCATGCAAACTAGCATGGTGACACACTCATTCTTGTGAGGAAAATCCCCTTAGAGCCTTAACGAGAACCAAGATTCATCTTGGATGGATCGCTTCTTGGCGATGGGCATCAGCAGCCAAGAAGATGTTTACGACACATGTTAGAACTTGTTCACGGATATTGAACAAACTTGCAGTTGAGTTTTCGCCATCATCTCACCTTGTCCCTGACAGGGGGGAAAATGGTGGTCATGTACAAGCTTCGACATCAGATCAAGCGAGCCTGAGCCACAATCTCTCATTCCATGTTCAGAGTTGTAGCCAGAGACACAGCAGTTCAAGCGAGCCTGAGCCACAATTCGTCATTCCAGATTCAGAGATGTAGCCAGAGACACGGATGCCCATGAGCATGCCTTCGGTTGGTAGACAACCTTAAACCATCATCTTTGGTTGGTGGACAACCTTAAACCACCACAGGTAGTAGACCTCCCTTCTTTTAGGTCGAAGGTCTCCCTTTCATATATGAGGAACACTTCCTCTAGCAGAAGCCTTCAGCTTCTTGCCAGTTTTGGTTGAGTTCCAGGAAATGCTTCAAAGCATTCCAGAGTTGTTGGTAATCCTAAAACCATCACAGATAGTAGACCTCCCTTCTTTTAGGTTGAAGGTCTCCCTTTTTTATGAGGGACAATTCCTCTAGCAGAAGCCTTCAGCTTCTTGCCAGTTTTGGAAGAGTTCCGAGAACTGCAACAAGTTTTGCATTCCAGTGTTGGTGGTCATCCTTAAACCACCTCTTTTTTCCAACATTTCAGAGAGTTGATTCAACCCAAGTGCTGCCATGTATACTTTGCAGATTTGTATTACAACTCTTTTCTTGGACTCACACATACCCCTTCGGATTAAGGGGGGATGTTGGAACACCTAATCCTCCATGGGTAGGTGTGGAATGCTAAAAGTCACAATGGAGTCCAAGTGACCTTGGAATATGAAACCAAGAGTCACACCATTGTACTATAAATGTACATCTTTGTATAATGGAAAATAAGAAAGCCTCACGTTTATCCTTCATTGTGTTGAGTCTCTTGTGTGTGTGTTTATCCTTCTCATACACCATGTGTGTGCTTTAACATGGTGTTTAACATTTCCAAACCTGCCTTCTTTTTCTACTTTTCCACTATTTTTGTATTTTCTGTTTTTTGATTTATTTCTTCAAGCAATTGTATGTACAATGATTGAAAATTTTGAAACTAGAACTCTTGACGGAAGTAATTCTTTAGTGTCCTGCCATTGACAGTACTGCCAAACACTTCATTTCCATCAAGCTCTTGTAAAAAGAAAGCATTGTTTCCTCTAACTGAACTGATAATAAATGGTCCTTTCCATAAGTTTTAAAACTTACCATGCTTTCCTTTGTCTTCTCTTCTTGAGTCCCACTTCAACACTTTATCTCCAATATGAAAATCATTTTCCTTGGTCCTTCTGTCAAAAATATTCTTCACACTTTCCTGCACCAGCTGTGTTCTATTGTAGACCTCTTCTCTTGTTTGCTGCAAATGGATGTTTTGATTTAGTCTCCTTTGCATATCATTTTATTCTATTTGTATTTCTTGTAACAACTTCATCACCGAAACTCCTAAAGATGTTGGAAACACAACATCCATGCCATACACTAACTGATAAGGGGACATACTAATTGATTTCTTGGTAGTTAATCTATCGGCCCATAAAGCTTGTACCAATTTTCCGTGGCATGCCTTTTGATTTTGCTCCAACAGCTTCTTTATGATATTGACAAGACTCTTATTTGAAGATTCGACCAACCCATTGCCTTGAGGATAATAAGTTGTGGAATGTCCTAATGTGATATGATATTTGTAACAGAAATCAACCATATTTTTGGATGAAAAGGCAGCTGAATTATCAGTGATAATTTTCCTAGGACAACCGAATCTAGACAAGATATTGGTTTCTAGGAACTTGATGATAACTGAATCAGTGGAATTTATAGAGGGGATGGCTTCTATCCACTTGGTAAAATAATCGGTAGCTGTGAGGATCTATTTGTGTAGAGCGGATGAAGAAGGGTGTATCTCTCCAATAAAATCTAAACCCCATTGTTGAAAAGGAGCTTCGACAATGATTGGATGCAAAGGCAAAGGTAAAAGTTTTCTCTTTTCGTTAAAAATTTAGCATTTATGGAAAGTTGTGACAAATTTATGTGTATCAGGGAACAAGGTAGGCCAATAGTATCTGGCTCTAAGAATCTTATTGGCTATAGTTTTCCAGTAAAGATGGCCCCCACATTCTCCTTCATGCATTTCATGCATAATTTTTCCTGCATCATCCTTAAGCAAACATTTGAGTAATATACCAATAGGATTTTTCCAATACAAAACTCCATCAATAATGCAGAAATTCAAATATTTTTGTTTAAGAAACCTTGCTTTTGTCTTTGATAAATCAGGGGGAGCATTAAAAAAAAAAATTACATAAATAATATCAGCATACCAATGTGAAATTAAAAATACCTCTTCAACATAAGGTGTTGTGCATTCTTCTTGCTCTTCCAAAGTGTCAACAAAGTTTATGTCTAATGCTTGGAGATTTGTTTCAGCCATGAGTTTTGCAAGCCCTTGCCCCTTAATTAGTTTAGTTGGTCTGATTTCTAAATCATATTCTAAGATCACTGCAATCCATTTTCCTCTTTTACCATCGGGATCTTGATTTAGAATGTCCTTGACAACCATGTGTGGAACAAAAGCAATGACATGAGAATGTAAGATATAAACTCTGAAATCTTTCAATGCCTTTACTAATGCAAATGCCTATTTTTCCATGATATTGTATTTTAAAGGGGCATCTCTAAGGGATTTACTAAAGAAAGCAATAGGTTGTTCTTGTCCTATTTCGTTCTTTTGCAGCAATACCGCAACTATGGTGTGTTCAAATGCGAATGAGAAAATGTAAAAGTCCTTGGTGAAATCGGGACTTGTCAGAACAAGTGATTGGGTAAGTGCCTTTTTAACTAGTTCAAAATATTTCTTAGCATCTAGATCCCACTTAACTCCTACCTCTTTTTTCAACATGTTTGTGATTTTTCTTAAGAGTTCCGCAAGATTTGGGATAAATCTTCTCAAAAAATTTATCTTGCCAATGAAAGATTGTAACTCTTTAATGTTTCTGGGGTGACTGATTTGTAATATTCCTTCAATCCTCTTGGGGTCTATTTTTATTCTGTTTTTAGAGATGATGTGACCCAAAATTTTTCCTTCTTCGAGACCAAATAGTGTTTTCTTGGGATTTAGAGATAAGTCATATCTCCTACATTTTTCAAAGACTTTCCTTAAATGAATTAGATGTTCTTCATTGGTTTTGGAATATACAGTGATGTCATCAAGGTAAATGACTATAAAATAGCCAATTTCTTCTGAAAAATCTATGTCCATGGCTCTTTGGAAAGTGGCTCCCGCATTCATTGACCCGAAAGGCATTTTAAAATACACGAATGTACCCCAAGGTGTAGTGAAAGCGGTTTTGTGTTGGTCACTAGGGAAAACTAACACTTGATTGTATCCAGAGAAACCATCAAGCAACGAGATTCTCTTAGAACCTACTACCTTCTGAAGCATGTGGTCCATTTTAGGCAAGGGGTAGTTATCCTTTAAGGAGGATCTGTTCAAATTCCTAAAATCAATGCAAACTCCGATTTCTATAGTTTTCTTTCTCACAGAAACAAGGTTTGAAACCCATTCAGGGTATCTAAGGGAAACTATGATTCTGGCATCATACATTTTTTTGATTTCTTTCTCAACTAAAGGTAACAAGACGAGATTTATTCTTCTTAGCTTTTGTTTGAATGGTTTCTGATTTTATTTGAGAGGTATTTTGTGTTGAATGATACTTGTATCGTATGATTTCAGATCTTAATATCCCCATGCAAAACATCTTTGAATTCTGCAAATAGTTTGATGTATTGATGTTTTATGTTAGGAGGCAGAGTTTTTGAAAGCTTGATCATTTTTGGCTCTTGTATGTTCCCTATGTTGTATTCTTCTATGTCAGACTCGGTAGATTCCATCTTTGGTTTCTTGGCTACGTCATTAAAATCAAAGATTTCTTCTAATGGAGCAAGGCCTCTTGGTATAGAGTCATTTTCACAATGTAAAACCTCAAGATCTCTTTGGTCTAAGTCTTCATTTGTTTGAGCTTTATAAGGATGAGTGATCAGATTTATATCAGAAAATGTAGGCAAATCTTTTTCGCAATCTTCATTCTCATCATGGTTTTCTTCCTTATAATCTAAGCATGATGGAGAGATCTTAAACTCATTTTCAGATTTCAAAAAGTCATTAATTTGTTGGTCATTTTCAAAAACCTGCCAATGTGTAATGTTATCAGGTATTGCAGGCCGATGTTTGACTTTGATGCAATATGGTTCATTCATAGATGGTATTTGGAAATTTCTTGCAACAAAGGCAAGTTCACTTGCAAGGTTATTTTGGCCCCTAGGAATATAAATGAGCTCGTATTTTTCAAAAGTTTTGAGAATGTCAAGGGCTGCATTTCTGTATTCCCTTAATCTAGGCTTCTTGGCAGAATATTCACCTTTGATTTTTTTAATGACAAGTTCTGAATATCCCTGGGCTAAAACTTTCTTAGCACCTAAGTCTTTGAGTAAGTGCAAGCCAAGAAGGAGAGCTTCGTATTCCGCAATATTATTAGTACATTGGAATTATAACTTGAAAGCATGACCCTGATTTGTGTTGTGTATTCAGATGCTAGCTCCTGCACTAGTTTTGCTACATGATCCATCAAAGCTTATGTTCCAAAGAGTTTCTAGTTCATATTTATCACTAATCTATTTTTCAGGGTTGTTAGTGTGTGGATCATGATTTTCTTCTTTTGAGGAAAGATATGATTGTTTGGAAATATTGACTTCTTGATCATTTTCCTTTATCTGTTCATTAATATTGTTATCATTGTACAAGATAAAAGAATCGAGATTTGAGTGAATGGAATAAAATGGGGTATTTTTTGGTCTGTTTTGATTACTCACCATGTATTTCATATCAGTTTCCTGGTATAATTTATTAGTTTGATTGAAGACCGGGATAGTGGCATATGACATATCCATTTGGAGACTACCTCATAATTTGGCTCCCCATGACCTGGATAACAACATACCATATTTTGGGGGAATGTCTGCTACCACCACATCCATGACTAGACTTTTAGTGGGTATTTGGGCTAAAGTAATACAAAGATTTTTTATCAAACCTAGACACTTGACTCGACTTGAATCAAATGATTATAAGTCTTTGTATGGTTTGGTTACTTCTAGGCCTAAAATTTCCATGACCACTTTGGGCATAAGGTTATGTGAAGCACCGGATTCTAGCATGGCATTGTGCAATATTTTGTCATGTATATTCAGACTTACATAAAAAGGAGAAACATCTCCTTCTTGGTATTTTCCCTCTACTTCTGGACCAAATAATAACTCAGGTTTATCGTCCGTCAAATTTAAAGTATACGTATCATTTCCAAGGTTTAACACTTTCAAGACTTGAGATCTATAAACATCCATGGTTACCAATTCAGTGAGGGGTATTGTTATCTTGATTTTGGTGATCTCCCCTTCAAAACAGAAAGGTACTTGATTTTTGGGTGTATTTGTTTCGGTTTTGTCAGCCATAAATTTTTCTATATTTTTTATTTTCTGATTTTGATTTGTAGTTTTGTTTAAGACAGTGTTTTCAGGAATCTTGGTGGAAGTGCTGGCACAGTTTGGGTTGATGTTTGATTGGCTAGTTTTGTCTTTGTTTAGATCAACTTTATTAGCCATAACATTAACATTGTCTGCTAGTTTTTTAAGAATAGCTTCAGGATTTTTCTTGACAACATAATCTGAATTGTTCTTTTTTAAGTTTTCCTAGTTTTTCTTCGAGTTTTATTGGTTCTTCTTACTTCTGAGATCATATTGCCTATGGATTTCCATTATGGAATTTTGTAAACCAATTTTAGGGTCTTCAAAATCTTCATAGTCAGTTTCATCTTGGTATGAGGAGAAGAAACCTTGTTCTTCTTCCGTGAGATAAACCTCACCCTCACTATCAGAACCTATCAGGTTTAGATGATTTTCCTCAATATGTTCAATGTCTCTTTCTCCTTTATCAAGATAATTATCTTGGAAAGGAGGCCTGATTTGCTGATCATTGTCTCTCGGTTTGATTTAGGGTGGGTCCCTTCTAAAGTTTTTATTCTGGTTTCTGGTTTGTGGGTTTGGCTGGTTGTCCCTAGGAGGTGTTCTATCACTGAGACTTATTCTTTCCATTATTTTTTCTATCATTCTTTCCATTTTTATTTCCAAGTTTTCTATTTTGACATCGGAAGAGGATGTGGAGGGAAAGGTTTCATCTCGATATGTGACTTTCTTTTCTGATCTCAGCCTAGCCCTCTTTTCAGCAAGGTTTGCTTCCACACTAATCTCCCCCTTTTTCATTTCTTCTAGAGTTGTAGGTTCTCTTTCTCTTAGCTGATATGTCATATCCGGATCGAAACCTTTCAGAAATTTCACTAGAGCTAAGCCGGGTGGAGGTTTCATATTAGGTGGGAGACGTTATAGACACTGTTGAATCTGGTACAATAATCTTGAACACTTTCTCCTGTGTTCCTCTTAAGAGTATTATATTCATAGAGGACTTGAAGTGGGTTTTTCTTGATTTCCCATTTGTTTATGAAAGTTTTTAAAAGAATATAGACTCACAGTTGATATGAGCCATGGTTTCGAAATTATTTTTTTCTCTTTTGGCTCTCAGGGCTTTTGGTGAACATTCTTCGCCTTGATGGAGCCTCTTTTCCATCTAATTACATGCGAATCAAAAGCATCATTCATTCTATCTACATGTTATTAAAGGAAACAGTTGATTCAAATTTCCGTGAAGTGTGATCCTGACCATGATTATTCAGCAGCGGAGGCTGAGCGAAGACTTGGGGATGTATATAGCCACCACGATGGTAACAAATTTACAAGTGGAGGATTTGGTACGTGAGATGAAGTGATTTTCACAGTGGTGTTGTGAGCAGGAGTGTTAGAGGTGCTTGGACTGGCAAACTGATTTTGAGTAGACTTGGGATGGAAAGAGCTGAAGTGGTGGAGGAGCTGAAAATGAAGTGGAGTAGTAGGAGATGCTTCTCCACTAGAACTCTGATGCAAGTTTAAGGGCTCAAGATCGGAATGGTCAAAGCTAGGTTACGACTTGGTTCTAAAAATATTTCTTGTATGGCGCAAGTCAAAAGTTTTTTCAGGCAAGGATGTAAGATTTTCAGGTACAGAGCTTGCTCTATGAAGGCTCCTATCGGTGGTTAAATTACTAGTTTTAGAATTTTTCCACAAAATATTTTCTGGGTCATCAACTACGGTAGGAGGATTTGAGTCCGGATGAGATCTGGTATGAATTCTTCGTGAAGCTAGATTTCAGATTCAAACTTTAGAGAGGCTGAAAGTTATGAATGTTTTCAACAACTTGTCTTCTCTAAGTTTTGTCAAACTAGCTCAGTGTATGATTAAGACTTCTTAGACTTTTCAAGGATGTTTGTAAAGCAGTCTTATAATAGTTTATGGAAGCTTAGCAAAGTTTTCAAAAAGGCCTACTGGAGGTTAGTGGAGTTGCCACGTGGATTTTGGTTTGGTTTTTAGAAAATATATGATCTATTATCCACCACCAAAACTGATATGAACAGTCAATCTAAAAAATGTTTTTTGGGGTTATTTTCTGAGTTTTTAATGTGCAGTCTGATTTGTAAGAGTGTCCTAAATTTGTCTTCAGCACTTAGCTAAGGTTATGAAACAAAGAGAGTTTACTCTAATGGATTTATCAGTTGATTTTCTGTTTTAATCTGAAGGACTAAAGAGTCAACAAAAGTTTGCTAGACAGTCATGAACTCAAAGAGTCCCACCATAATCGCCATTATGTTAATGTGGCGATGAGGTGGCTGATAATCATTGGATATTCTTGAGTCAAGGGATTTATAAAGTTCTAAGGTATACTTAGTTTGTCACTAACTCAGAAAATTCCCACCGTGATCACCATTATGTTATCGTGGCGATGAGGTGGCTCAATAGTATAGTGTGCTTAGTTCAAGAGGGGCTTTTCGTGAGTCTTGAAAGATGTTCAGATTGATATGAACTCAGAAAGGTCCCATCGTGATCGCCATTATGTTATCATGGCGATGAGGTGGCTGATTCACTAAGTTTGTTGGAGTTTTACTAAGTTTGTGATAGGTATTTAAGGAACTATGTACTCATAAAAGTCCCACCGTGATCGCCATTATGTTATCGTCCCATGATTTGGCAGATTGACAGACCAAATGACGGAGTAACATCAAACCAATATTTGGAGCCCTAGGACCTAGCCTTCCTGGACTCAGAGAGGTCTCTCTCTAATGAAGCGAAGGATGTGAGCTTGTTCTCTTAGTTTGTTTAGATTTTAGGTTAGTTGTTAAGTGTGTTTGTTTGTTTGTTTTTCAGTTGTTTGGAGGAAAAATTGATCAAGTTGATCAAAATAAAACAAGAAAATGAGATCAACTGGGCTATTGGTCAAAAGCAAGCCAAGGATGTCAAGACAATGGGTAGGGTGTACTGCAGGGCCGATTTAGTATAGTGAATGGATATTTCAGGTGGTTTATGAAGTGAAATGAACATCAAGTTGTGAAAGAAAAAGATATTTTGGGCATAAATAGTTTAAAAGCAAAGCATTCACGTGGTAGGGCTAACCATTGATCACTATGAATGAAACTCAAACTAATAAATACAGAAAATAAACAATCAGGTGATGCATAGAAGTATAAGACCCTCTAACTTTTGGAAAATCACCTTCAGTGGTTGAGAACACATGTAAGACAAACCAATAGCTCAAAAGGTGGAAAGGAAACTCCTAAAAAACACATTCAAACTAATGAGAACTTTGGAATAATTTTGCAAGTGTAGGCAAAGGGCAAGATCAAAACAATACCTCTCTGATTTAAACTAGAAAGTCAATACTTCAAAGGAGATTTCATTAATGAGATTTATACAACTATGAGTAAGGAGGGCATACCATGAATAAAAAAAAAATAGCATGTCATGATAATCATTAAGGAAATAAATAACAAGTTCTTAGTGGACCGAAGGGCAGTTAAGAATCCTTTGACATGACCAAGAAAGATGAAAACATAGAAGCTGCAATGAATCAGGAAATTTTATGTGCCTCCATGGGCATACCTCAAACTATTCTTTACTGACCTACAACAAGCAAGAAGCATGGATACATATTTGAAAAAATAAGAAAACATAACTAAAAAGAAGCACAATACCATTTACCAAGCCACGGAATCCTACACATAGATCCTCTCCATCATCTAGGCAAGCAAGTCAAGCTATCCACTCCATAAAACAAGTCGGATCATCACCAACGAGGATTCTCCTAGCACTCGTGGCAGCGCCTTGAAAAATGTGCAATTAAGGCCAAAAAACACAAAAAACAAAATCATGTTAAAATTTGCTCAATTTTGGCGAGCAAGCCCCTTATGGGTTGTTAGAAACATGCAAGGAAGCTGAGGCCAAGATTTCAAGCCTAGATATGCCTTTCTCCACTTTTTCTATTGAGCGCCTCTTTTGGGCAGCTTTGAGCCTTCCTTGAGCAAGTTTGAGCTTTCTTCGGGTAAATTGGTTCAACTTCTTGTAGTGCCTGGCCATCTTCCTTTGTAGACTCAAGTATCTGTTAGTTTTCTCTAATTTATCCTCCAAATTCTTGTTGGCTCTTTCAAGCCATGATTCTTTCTCATTTTCTATTTCTTGGGAGAGCAATTGAGTGATAGGATAAGATCGAACAAGGGCTGCCTCTTCTTCCTTCTTTTTCTCCAAAGCTTTCTTGAGACCCATAGTCCTAGGCCTCTTTCTTATTGGCTGCTCTTCTTCTTCAATATAATCAAATTATCCCATAAGCTCTTCAAGCTTGACTTGTGCTTTGTAGGCTTCCCTTTGGTATTTGAAAGCCCGGGCCTCATAAACTACCATTTGACCACTCATTTGTTTGTTTTGCATCTGTAGGACATGTATGAGGTCTTTTGACCTTTCTAGATAAGCTTCTAATTCATGAATTTGGGCTTCTTTGTTTTTCAAAAGAGCCTCAAGAATTCTAGCTTCATCATCTCCAGCATTACTGTCTATCTGTATGATGTCAAACTCCCTTTCCTTTTCATGACTACTCTCCTGTTGTTCCTCGTTTTCTTTCCCCTTGCTTTGGATAGACTTCTTGGTTCTTTTCCTCTTTGGAAATTCAACAATACTCTTCTTAGGCAGTTTTCCTCTTCTTCTTAGTGCTCTTGTGAAATTGCTAGTTACTGCTGGAGTGATATTCTTCTTTGCAGATCTAGTGTTTATAGGCTTTACCACTTATAGAGGAAGAGTCATGGCCCCTTGCCTAGGAGAGGTAGCTAGCACATGCGTTGGAGAATTCTCTTCACGCTCCCTATTTTCACTGCCTTCTTTAGATTCATCATTACTTGCTTCATGGTCCTTGATTTGGTCTTGGCTTCCCTTAGGCCTGTTTTGATATTTTTGCTCCATGCTGCCCCCTTCGGAATGCTCACTATTTGGTGTTTGCTTGCCATCATCATTTCTTGCTTGAGGGCTGTCATGTTTCTCATCATTAGTGTCTCTTTGAGGGATGTTATGACCCTCATCATCACTGTTTTGGCTGTCACTTTGTTTGCTTTCTTGAGAACTGTCTTTTTCATCTTTGTCAATGCTTTCTTCATGACTGTTGTGTTCTTTACCTTCACTATTTTGTCCCTCATCACCCTCATGCTTACTGTTGTGTTGGCTACCATCATGTTCCTCTTCATGACTGCTATGCTCACCATCATTTTGTTCATGCTTACCATCATTTTGTTCATGCTTGCCATCATTTCCTTCTTCCTCACTATCATGTTTAGATTCTTTACTTTGTCCCTCATCATCACTAGTTTGCTTCTTGTAACTTTTCCCTTCTTCATCACTAGTTTGCTTCTTCTCTTCTTCACTCTCAATCATAGGGGAGTTTTGCCTTGTAGGAGTAGATTGACTAGAAGAGGGAGAGACATGGTGAGTGGATGGTGAGGAAGGCGCATGGGATGAAGAGGCAATGGCAAAATCTAGATGAGAAATGAAGGTCTCCCAAGAAAGTCCTTTCTTTTCAAGTTGATGGAGGATGATGATCTTGATAAGGGAATGATGAAACAAACAAGCTTGTTGTTGAGCGAAGGGCTTCTTTTGGACAGTAGAGGCCATCTTATCAATGCTTCTGTAGAGGAAGAAAGGAAGGTTCAGCAACTGAGTTCTTGTGGAATGCATAAGAAGCCTGATGTGATAGGCATAAATCCGGGAAAACCTCCCTTCACATGTGAAATACTTCATGATGACTTTCATGAGGGGGGCATAGCTGCTCAATAAGTGAGAAAAAGGGAAAATAGCTTGGCAAGCATCCAGATGGTCTGATTTTAGAAAGGGTTTATAGTGATTCATATCTAGGTATGCTTGTTTGAACCACTTTTCTCCTATATAGAGGATCTTAGTTGCTTTGGAGATAGCCCTAGGAGTGAGTTTGAAGTCCAAAGCTGCTAGATGGACATGCTTTTCTTGCAGCCTCAGGGTGAACAGTTGTGTTAAGGGAGGGTAATTGGTGACCTCCTAGACCTTTTGGCAAAAATCAAGGCAGCGCACCTCATGAAAGTTAAAAAGAATTGAAGGGGATTCATTTACTTCTTGAGTTGTCAAAGGCTCAAACCTATTGTGATATCCACTCCTGTTGTCCCTCTTTGGAGGCATTTTCGCTTTCTGATACCCTTCACTGACTTACCAAAACAAGACCTTGAACTATACTGAAAAATAAAACCCTTCTTTAAACACTGCTTTTCTCTCTAGTTGGCAAACAAGTATTTGTTAAATGAAAACAAATTTACTTCTCCGGCACTGTGTTTTGAGCAAAGAGGTTTTTAATAAGATCTATTTGTGGTTTTTGAAGACAAGTCCCCTTTTGTTTTTGACACAAAAACTCTTTCCCCTCAATCACTGCTTTTTTGAAATCACTGTTTAAGAGGCGAGCAAACTCCTTATAAACTGATCAAAACTCTTTCTTAATCACTGCCTTTTTCTGTTTTTAAACAAAGAAGGCACTCTTGAGAATCACTATGTTGCTTCCTTGAGTAATCACTGTTCCTCTGTTTCTTTAGCAAACATGATAAGTTTGAAGAGTAAACTGTGTTCTTTTCCCTTAACTACTCAAAGCAAGAAATCCCCTCTTAAACTGACAAACAGACCTTCCTCCTTTAATCACTGTTTCTCTGTATCTAAATAAACATGACAATCTCAAGAATAACTGTGTTTTTATTTAAGCCCTATGTTTGGCTTCTTGGTTTGACAAACAGGTCCTTTACAAACTAACAGAGTTCTAGCCTCTTTTTACTGATCTTCTTCTTTAGAATTTGTGATTTTCAAACATATCTGTAAATCAAAACTTCTGGCCAAAACATATAAATACTTCTTTGTATGTCTTTATCTATAGTTGCAGATGAGTTCTTTGCTAAAAATTTGACCTTGGCACCTTGGAAATCTTTGGCAAGTTGATACAAACTGCTTTAGTATTGGCCTGGGCAAGAAAAACCCACGTTTCGAAGTGGCCTGGGCGGGTCAAGAATGGGTGTGCAGAAGGCGAGTATGACAATTGTAATGGAAAGAGAAGAAAAATGGCAAGGGCGAGGAGACAAGGCAGGTGGAAATAACTCTGTTCACAGCTTGGGTGCTTGGATGGAAGCAAAAAATGCAAGGGCACTGCGTTCAGGCTGGGCGCTGGGCCGGGCAGGCCTGAACGAGCAAACGCGCTGCATTGAACTGTCGGGTCGGCCCTGGGCGCCGAGCACATGCGTGCTGCACAACCACACTGGCACGCCGCGCTATGTGCAAAGTTATATGGCAGGAACCTACAGGCGTTCCGCGTAATGTTACAGGCGCGCCATGTGTTCAAATAGTTCAAATGCTTTTAAAAAAAAAGTCATTCTTTCCTCCATGACTTGGTTTGAAAAATGACAATGAACGTTTGTTCAAGCTTTCTTATGCCTTGTGAGGCCTTCAAACACCTTTTCCCTTTTTAAAGAAATCAAAAACCCTATTTAAGCTTTAGCACTTTGTGTTTTGAAAAAGTGACTTCATTTTATGCCAAGGGCTTAACTGTTTTCCCTTATTCTAATAGGTTTGTCTCCTTTGGCAAGGTGTACTCTTACACAAACCTGAACATATCTTCCACAGTGGTCTCTCCTTTTCTGGTTATTGAGAAGAGAGTTTTAAAATGTATAGATTCTCAAACTCTGTTTCTCATTTGAAAAACCCTTTTTAAAACTAAAATTCACCCCCGGTGATTAGCCTTTTGCTTATTTGAAAGAAATATTTTGACAATGAATTGATGTCTTCAACTCTGATTGTTACTGCAAAAATTATTTCCACACCTTATATTAACTCTTGATAAGTTTCTTAACCTCTGTTTGTTGTGAAAGGGGTTATTTAAAATGTGTTTTTGATGCTATGCTGGGATGTCCTTTTAAACCACAGAAACTCCTCTTTATCTGGCCTTGTGTCCTCCATGGTTTTTTTAACGTTGCCCCTCAAAAATTGGACATCTGCACTTATCTTCTTTATCAGACACTGTGCCATATTGTATTTTAAATGAGCTGAAAAAGCAACCTTTGGCGCTCTCCATTTTATTCATCACTTGGAGGGAGTACTTTTGATAAACCATAAAAAATGTTTTTTCAACATGAACCCTCTGTGTGAATGTCTCTTTACATTAGTCTGCATAAATATTTTTTAAACCAAGCTTGGTCTACCTCCTTGGCCATTTAGATGAGGCTGCTCTTTGTCATAAACTCCACCCTTGGATTATACTTTGAAGGAGGCTTTTATAAATAGAAAAACGAAGGCCTTTTAACACCAACATGTCACCCTTTGAGTCATCTCTATTTCTCAACTTTTCTTTCCAATAGAAACCTTTCTCAAACACAATTTAAAACCCTGCTATGCATCTTTTGTTCATCCTTTAGAGGAGGTGGTGCAAAACAACTCCTGAAGCTACTTAAAAAACATGCTAACCCTCTGCTTATTAGTGAAGGAGGTCACAACAATGTGTCTTTTACCCTCTGCTTATTATTTGAAGGAGGTCATATTAAACACAAAATCTTCATTTATTTCAACACTCTACCTTGCTCTATGTGTTTGTTTTAAGAATGCCAACAGAGGTATATTGAAATTTCCTTTGACTAATTTTCACATCCCAGGTTCAATGTAACATAAGAAGCAGCTATCTTCTTATGCCCTACATGATGATACCCTTTGGAAAGATTATGAAGCAACACTTTTGGAGGTGATTAAGGAGCACTGATGATCAACATTACTTAGTCCTTGTTATTCATTTTGACTTGATGAGTGATCTCTATTCTTCAGGAAACCTTTGGATTTAAAACCATTTATATTAGCTGCTCTTTACTTACTGTACTTTACTTGCTTTGATGGAAAATTAAGTCAGCATGAAGACCTGTATGAATTTGTATTTTTGCTCTTATGTGCACACTGATCATCATTCAATTACACCCCTGTAGAGATGTAAAAACAAATGATTTTGACCCTTGGAGAGCTCCTTTGGTGTTTCATGGAGATTTTGCCTGATCTAAGCATATTTCTTCAGATAGTGAACATCCTCATCTTTTCTTGATTTGCATCTTTGTTGAACTTCTTCTAAAATGAGACAAAGTGACCTCTTAGTGGTGTGCGACCTATGGATAGATCAAGGCTTGTTTTGCAAACTAGGGAAAGATTCGTGGCTGAATGGTACTAGACAGAGGCTTTTTGGCCTAGGATATCTTAGCCAAGGAAAAACTCCCTAAACACCACTATATAACCTAGGGACAATTTTCACAGATTCTAAGTGTTTTCTTAGGCATGATCAGATTGTCATATGACAAGATGATCAGGGATAGAGTAGTAGACAATTTTTCAACCTTTGGATAGTGAATGGTATGAGAAACAAGGGTAAATGATGGTAGATAAACACAAGTATGACATCTATAGACAGGGAGACTTTTCTGAAGCGAGATAGGTTTTGAAAACTGGAGATTGTTCTCATCACAGACTGACAGGAAGTGGTAGGAGGACAAAAATTGTTTTGGGGTGTTTTCTAGATGAAAGATTGATAGTTTTGAGATCATTTTCTAGAAAACTCTGCTAAGGGAACTATTCATCAATAACAGGTAAAAATAATCGGCGACTAATACATCATATTGCATTATCTACCCCAAAGTGGGTAATTCAAAGACGAAGGCAAAGATTTTGCAACTCTAAAGGGCTCGGATGTGCCGATTTTATTATGCGTTGTCGTGAATCCAGGAACAAGCCAAAGAATGGTCCACCACCCATGTGGTCACCATAGCACACCCTGAGAGGATGGTGGGAGGAACCCGAGAAGTTAAAAATCAAGAAGGATCAGGAGTATCCAGTGGCGGGCCTCAGAAAGGTATACAAGCTGGTAGCAGCTATGCTTTGTAGGATATATGGTCGTCCCGATGCCACCACATTTAGTGGAACTTGGGTATCCCTGATGAACTATGTTACTGTATACGGCACTCGTTTCAATTGGGCCAGCTTACTAGTGGCGTCTCTCAAAAAAAACATATCTGTGGCACTGGCACCAAAGGAGGGATACTTGTCCAAATTTTATATGGCCTCCTATCTATTGGATGTAGTTTGTTCCAGGTGCCACTTTGATGGATGGGCTCACAACTGGGACCCGGAGTGGGCACGCCCAGTTCACATAGAAATTCAGGTATTTTGGGACTCTAAGTACAAGCAGGATATAGAGTCAATCTCACAACATTTCATCCCTACACTCTACAGGAAATTGTTCGGTCAGGATACCCTATGCATGTCCTAGCGAGCCATGGAAAAGTTATTCAAGGTAGCACATTGGTTTCCACTCACAGAATACACCTTTATTCGAGTCTTCAGTTCATTCTAGACTCCTCATGCTCTGCCCCAATTCGTTATGGACAAGATGCTTCTTTAGGAAGTATTTTATCAAATGACTTCTAGCTTCTAAAAGGTCCTTACTAAAGGTAAGAAAAAGCCATGGCCTACATTTCCGCTCACCATTGGTGCCTATACAGTCAAGGATTTCAGGGAGGTAGAGGAGGAAGTGGAACAAATCAAAGGTTTCTACCTGGGGCCTTTGGATCACCGGACATACGATCCTGAGAGGATAGTCCCTGACCAATGCAAACTGGCCAAGTTCAAATGGAGCTACCAGCATACTGAACACCCATATGAGGATGAGAAAAGAAATTGGTATAACACGGATAGGGAACTCGCCCCGGGAGCATGGTTCGATCAGGAGGATCCAGATGATCATACTTTGGAGGAAAGAATCCGCGAGTTGGGAGGTGCCTCTTCTTCCCAGGCCAAGAAGCCTCGAACCAGCACAGGCCACAACTTTGCCGCCAAACAGAAAGAACAAGAAGCAGAAGCTCAGCTAGAAGCTGAAAAGAAGGCAAAAGAAGATGAAGATAAGCGTAGGAAAAACCTAAAGGTAGAACAGAGAAAGAAACATGCGGAGGATGCCCAGAAGAGGAAGGAAGAGCAGGAAGAGAAAGAAGAATCTGAACGGTAGCTCAAGAAAGAATTGGATCAGGTGGAGGCCGAACGCAGAAGGAAGGAAGAGAAGGAAGCAAAAGCGGAAGAAACGGAGAGCGCAAGAAAAAAAAAGAAAACGAACAAGACAAGGCAAAAGGTGGAGTAGCTTGAAAGAGGAAGAAGAACAAAAGAGAAAAGAAGAGGAGGATGAAAGATCAAGAACTCTGAGACTCCTCCTCGATACTTGAGAATACAAACGAGTTGTGACCCATCGTGTAATCCCAACACGCGTTTTGCACTCTCTGAGCCAGGCTCCTCTGAAGGACAGGAGGAGGAGGTGTTCAACCTAACAAGACTCACTTATGACCAGTTCACCTTCAAAATCCTACAGGAAAAGAGGAGATGCCTAGAACAGAACCCTTCCGCCCCATTCATAGCCACGGCGGAGAAAGATATAGTCCTGGACACTAGGACCAACCCAGTGATGATAGCATCGACCGACACTTATTTTGGCATAGCCACAGAAGAAAATGTGAGCCAGATGAGTGGAGAAATCCTTTCCCTACAAAATAGATTACATGACTATGAACAAAGGGAAGCAAGGGCGGAGCAAGAAAAGAGAGCACTAAGGGAAGAAATCCGACAGCTCCAGGAAAAAATTAGTCTTATTAAGGAAGTACCGCTCACCATCCAGAGTGAGTTGGAAACGCTGGAGGCCACCATGAGACAAGTTTACGGGGAGATGTTCACCATAAAACAAACATTCGCACCTCTACTAAGAGCCCAAGTAGAGACAAAGCAAAGAAACGAGCAACTGAAAGAAGCCTTTGCCACTTTGGATAGAATGATAGAATGGACAGGAAGATACCCACAGGCTCCAGGAAAATTTCCCAAGAAAGAATGGATTCACACTCATAATGACAAGGTCCAAATCCGTATCAAGATGCAATCCAAGGAGAAATTATTTAAAGATCTAGAAAAGGTAATGACCGCATACGAGCATTTGATTAGTAGCATCGACTCAATGCATGAAATACACCACATTCCTTCTCTAGGTGCACTGAGTGAGGAGAATACGTGGGGATAGATAGATCAGGAGATTCAAGCATTTATACAACCTATCAGACAAGCCGCCACTACACCTGATCTTCCCGCATCACAAGAGAACTTGGTTAAGTTCGTCATAACACCAGTTTGGATCTACACTAAACTAGCTTCTTTAGCCAACCAGGTCACACTCAAGAGAGAAACTCTGATTCCGAATGCTTTAGAATGCCTACACCGGTTAAGGGAAGAGACTCCTCTAATCTCCCCAGTCGCTGCAGATTATCGCACATGGCATAATTTCCTCAAGGAGCAACAAGTTGATGTTCCCGACCTCGCAATTGCGCACACACTCCCATGATCAGATTGAAAGGCGCAAATCCATAGAAGGTGTCGCAGGTCGCACTATCCAACCAAGTCGCAAGTCACACTATCCAACTAGGTCGCAGGTCGCACTGTCCAATCAGGTCGCAGGTCGCATCTTCCATTGAGGTTGTAAGGCAGCCCAACGGTCAGGAAGGCAAAAAGTCGGGAAGCCCAAAGGGCAAGTTTTGTTCTATAAAAACTTCCTTCAGGAAAATTGTAAGGATTTTTTTGTTTTAGACTCAAAGAGATATAGAGCATTGTATAGAAGGACTACACATTTTTGAGTATGAATACAAGCATTTGTTAACTCCATTTTTGGATCTGATTTTGGTCAATGTGTGAACACTATGAGTATTCTGTTTTCAGTTCTAACATCTTTTGATTAATGAAATTGTGTCTCCAATTACATCATTTATGAATTATAGTTTTCTAAACATGTGTTAATGGTGCTAAGTTTATTTTGCTTTCTCAATGAATGTTAATAACTTTGTTTACTGACATTTATATTATCACCAAAACCATTTAAGGAAGTGAAGGGTATTCTACCATAAAGAATTTTTTATTCTATGGTTAGAACAGCGTACAAGAATGACCCTAATGATATGCTGTTAAAAATATTTCCTTTGGCCCCATGCTTTATAATTTAGCTTGCTACACATAATGTTGTATGTTCATTTAATTCATCAATCATGTGTCTTGTATCATTCAAATAAGTGTGTGTCCGCAGGGTTATAGAGTCCTACTGAGACCCAAGGAAAGGAGAATTAAGCAGTAGCCGGACCCACACCCCAGATGAGATTCCTATTCCAAACGGTTTAGAGTCTAGTTGGGACTTTTTACTGGGGAGATCCCCTGCTGTTGGCTGGAAAGATTTTCCCGTCAACGGAATTGGTGCTAGAAGGAGGGCCTATGGTAGGCTCCCCACACACGAGTAATATTCCATTACAAACTCCCCAAGGGGAGGCCATACATGATGACACCAGTCCTCCCCCTTTAGAAGATGCCCAAGGGGAGGAAGCTCCTTATTATGAGGTTACCAGGGATCAGTTAAGATTTCTGTGCCCGATTGCTCGCAACCTCATTAGAGATTTGCAAGTCACTCCAGTCATGAGTTTTCTAACCCATACTAGAACCCCTGTAGCTAACCTTACTTGCAATGGTGCCCTTGTAAATACCCTGCCCCAGTTGATAAATATAATGGTTGAAGACCTCGCAATGGTAGTTGAGAATAATGAACCTATTACTAGGCCCCAAGGATCAGAAGAGGAAGGTCTCGACATGAATGGACCCCATGCTGGCCCTCAGCCTGACCGGACCCAAAATGACAACACCCAAGTTCACATTCCACCAGGGAGGGCAAGGGAAACAGAGGCCGTGGCCAAGTTCACAATGCTTCCCACCACCATCAAAACCAAAATAGAGGCCCCATCTACAATTGGAGAAACATTAGAAATATGGCAAACCGCAGGGGACGTCAAGACGAGCACTCCGAACATGAAGGAGAAGCATTCACGTTGTGTGCGGGAAGTGAATCTGAGTCAGAAATAGGGCACGAGCATGCCAAGCGGGTACAACTGCTTTATTGGATGGCCCAATCCCCATTATATCTCTAGGGCCCTCTTCATGACATTCCTAGACACCCCGAAAAACACCTTCCTAAGTTTGACCCTGAGAAAGGTACACTGGCCGAAGACCACATAAGCAACTTCTACCTTTCACTGCAAATTATGAGAGTCCAAGTAGATGATGTCACCTGCCGTATTTTTCCCCATATCCTTGAGAAAAAAGCAACGAGCTGGTCCCGGTCTCTCCCAAGTGCTTCCATAACTTCATGGGATCAATTCCGTCACACTTTCCTTCAGAAGTTTTTGGAGGACAAGACCTCCTCCATGCTCCTCACGGAGTTGAGTACACTCAAATGCCAAAAGAAAGAGAAGGTCATAGATTTTAATCAAATTTTTTCTACCATATTGAACAAATTCCCCCCCAACTTGGCATTGGATGACTCCATCACTATAGACTACTACACAAAGGCTCTTCCCAGAGACATCATCGTATTCGTAAAGCGCGAGGCTAGGGCTACCCTTGCAGCAAATTACGCCACTGCCCTTGCTATAGAAAAGGACATGCTTTCCATAGGGGTCATCGACCATGAAGGTCGAGACGATCATAAACCTGCCTCGAAAAGGAACCAGTCTTCCACATTCAAAATCGCGGATAAGGAAAAAGATACTTTTGACTTCTAAGGTATAGAAAAGTCCCTTAAGTTATTAACCAATGAAGTCTCTGATCTAAAGAGAAAAAGCATTGAACCCGCTACTGGCACCAAGATGAAGCATTTTTTCAGAAAGAATACCCCCACAATCAGCAGGCCCCCATCAAACACAAATGTTGTTCTTAACGTGGAAGAAATAGAAAGAGATAATTTTTGTTCTTTCCACCAGGCCGCCCACTCTGAGAAGACATGCCACCAATGGATTGGTAGCATGACTGCGGTAGTGAATCAGATCTTAGACGATCAAACTCCAGGGGAATCAGGTGAAGACGATGTCTTAGAAAATAAAGAAAACCTGCCCCCAGATGAAGAACCAGGATCTACCGTCCTTGTGTTTCATGTGATCTGTGGGGAAAGCACCCATACCATCACCGACATTAACGTGGCCGATGATCCTAAAGCCAAACCTGCGTGAAAATATGGCCTAAGAAGCAAAGGACTGGTTCCTGAACAGTCCTTCAAAGAGAAGAGGAGGGCCTTCTTAAGGAAAATCTTACCCCTAGGGAATGAGCACCAAGCTGCTATTCCTGAGAAGTCTGCTCCTAGAAACACCCGAAAAAACCAAAAGAGAAAAATGCTGGTAGGGTCACCCAAAACCTCCGCTGAGACTATTCCACACTCTAATTCTGGTTACAACATTGTTGAGGACATGAAGAAAACTAGAGCCAACATCTTCCTTTATGAGCTCACCCGCATCACCAACCAACGAGAGCTTATCCTCAAAGCCTTCGCCAACACCTCGACAACCAAATATGTGAGCAACACATCTACCCAAACTACTCCAATCTATTGTGAATGTCGTAAATGTGAACTCTAGGGGATCTACTCCCCCCTTTCTCCTGTATTTTGAAATCTTTAACTTTAACGTTCATAACTGCCTGGTCGACTCTAGCGCATACACAAATGTCATGGCCCTGTCTGTCTACAAGAAGTTAAACATTCGCTAGGAGAAAACTGATGCTAGGATTATTCAGCTGGACAGATTGCAAGTGCCCGCGGTAGGTGAACTAAATAATGTCATCATCCACCTATCTTCCAACTCTAGAGTCCACCAGTGCATAGATATAGTAGTTGTAGACATCCTGGAAGCCTACGGTCTCTTGTTGAGTAGGGACTGGTCTAGTAAGCTACAAGGGTACTTCGCTACTGATTGGTCTCACCTATGGCTTCCCTACAAGGGTCAAAACAACCAAATCAGAGTTGAGAGTGAACCTTATATGAAACATACTGTGACTGAATTGGACGCTACCAATGAACCTGTCAGCTTTGCCCAAGAAGAGCTCGGCATGTGTGTCTTAGATGCCATCTTCGGATGTTACCGTCCCCCTCAGTCCCTGGTAAACCCAGACGTCCAATCAGAGCTAATGCTCATCACTGAAGACCAAGCTGTACCCATCATAAACCAAACTGAAATCTCTCCCCAGCCCATGATTCCAGAGAAACCAGAAGATGATGTATGGACCTTGTATTATGACTGCTCCAAGACGCATGATGGAGCTGGTGCGGGCTGCATCTTGTTGGACCACCAAAAGAACAAGTTTTTGATCTCATGCTAGCTAGAATTTCAATGCACCAAAAATACCGCCGAATATGAGGCCTTAGTCCTCAGACTCCAAAAAGCATTGGACATAAAGGTGAAATTCTTAAAGGTTATCGGAGATTCTGAAATCATCACTCGCCAAGTACGCAATACCATCCATTGCTTATCTCCACACTTGAAAGCTTACCAACAAGAGGCATGGCGTTTAATTTATGCTTTTGATGCGTTTGGTATTAAATATGTGCTTAGGATGCATAATGCGGCAACTGATACTCTGGCTAACGCTACTGCTAGGTTCACCCCTCTAAGGGATGGTTTTTCTATTGAAATAGTGTATAAACCATCTGTGCCAGATAACATCACTAATTTACGCGTCTTTTATGATGACCAACTGGTACTTGAATTCATGCTCAACACTAAGGTGTTCAAAGACACAGTGATAGAAGAAGTGGACCATGATCAACCCTTGCAGGAAGAACGAGAGAAACGCAAGGAAAATCCCATGCCAAAGGGAATAATGTCGCTTGAAAATTTGTTTGATCTGCAGAACCATTTAATTGGACCCCCCAACACTAAAGTACAGATTTCCACTTTGGTACATCAATAGGTAAACTTAGGGACAGATAAGGACCCGAAGTTCGTCAACCTCGGGAAGGATTGTTCCAATCAAGAGAGGCAAGCTTTCACCGAACTGTTCCGGAAATACCGAGATGTGTTCACTTGGATGTACGATGAACTGCGTAATTATGACACTTGAATTATTCAACATGTGATCCCTATGAAGGAAGGAGTGAAGCCTTTCCAGCAAAAGCTAAGAAAAGTGCACCCTACGCTAGAACCAATGATTCAGAAAGAACTTAAGAAGATTTTGGATGCACGCATAATATTCAAAGTTCGACACTCCACTTGGGTATCGAATCTGGTTCTGGTACGAAAAAAATCCAGTGAGATCCGTTTGTGCATGGATTTCCGAAATCTAAACAAAGCCCCAGACAAATATCAGTACCCAGTTCCCCCTATGGAACAGATACTGCAAGCCGTATCCGGATTGGAGATGTTCTCGTTGTTGGATGGTTTTTCCGGGTATAACCAAGTACTAGTAGTAGAACCCGACAGATTAAAAACTATGATCCGGGCTAAATGGGGGACTTTCACTTTTAGGCTCATGCCCTTCGGGTTGATAAATGATGGGGTGAAATTCCAACAGGTGATGGAAATAGCTTTCCGAGGTCTAATAGGACAAAGCGTGGTAGTATACTTGGACGACGTCACCATGTTTTCAAAGCACAGAGGTGATCACTTACGTCACCTCAGGAAGATTTTCGAAAGATGCAGAAAGTATGGGATCTCACTCAACCCAAAGAAAAGTGTCTTCGCTGTGTCTGAGGGGAATTTTCTGGGTCATATCATAACCAGGAATGGTATAGTTGTAGATCCCAAGCGAGCGAAGGTCATCGCCCAGATTCCACCTCCTAGTAGCAAAAAGGCCATGCAATCCTTCCTTGGGAAAATCAACTTTGTACGAAAATTCATATTAGATTTTGCCCATATAGATAGGCCTTTGCAAGGGATGATTAAAAAGAATGCAAGTTTCAAATGGAATCCACCCGAGAAGGAAGCATTCGATAAGATCAAGCAGGCCATTGCAGAAGCACCATCCCTCCAAAGCCCAAACTTCAACAAAGGTTTCATCTTATATAAATTTGCCTCGGATTCATCACTCGCGACTGTCCTCACACAGAAAGACGCTAACAATGATGAACAACCCATATCATTCATGAGTGCCGGTTTGAAAGGTGCTGAAATGAATTACCCTGAGATTGACAAGTAGGCTTACACAGTATACAAAGCGGTCAAGCATTTCCGGCCATACATCTTGAAGAACCATGTCACGGTGTTCGTCCCTCACCCAACTGTTCGCTCACTTTTCGTGTGGCAATAGATGGGCGAAAGACAAGGAAACTGGATGACATGTATCCAAGACTCAAAGGTCAAGGACTCTGCCAAATGGCCGTGGAGGCTGCAAATTGACGTGGATGCGAAGAAGAATGCTGGGAGAAAGAAATTGACATGTATCAGATTAAAAACATCCCTCAGCAGGGAAAAATTTCCTAATACTCCGACATTTTGAAATATTTGGCCCACGATGTTGTGGATCCTATTTTAACTGCTCGGCAGAAACGGGCAATAAGGCTGAAAGCTGCATCCAACCAGTTAGTACAAGGAAAAATTTTCAAGAAACATTACAATGGATTCCTACTACGTTGCTTGGAACACGATGAAGCACAAAGCGTCCTGACCGAACTACACGATGGACTAGCTGGAGGGCATTATGCAGGTGATACCACTGCCCAAAAAATCATGCGCGCTGGCTACTATTGGCCAACCCTCTTCAAGGATGCTCACGCATATGTTCGAAAGTGTGTTCAATGTCAAAAATTCGCCAATCGGGAAACACGGCCATCTGCTCCATTACAGTCGGTGGCAGTAGAGGAACCTTTTCAACAATGGGGGTTCGACATGATTGGAGAAATCTTACCGGACTCCTCCAAGAAACACCATTATATCCTCACCGCTACCGACTATTTCACCAGGTGGGTTGAAGCGATACCACTACGCCAAAACAACGATCAAGAGGTAATAGAGTTTGTCACTCATTATATCATGACCAGGTTTGGTGTTCCAACCTCTCTTGTTTTTGACAATGCAACTTATTTTTCGTCTTTCAAGTTGTATGATTTTTCTTTGGAAAATGGTATTGTACTTAAACACTCTGCAAACTATTACCCCCAAGGGAATGGGTTAGACGAGTTGACTAATAAGAACCTTGTCCACATCATCAAAAGGACCCTGTTGTCCCACCAATGAAACTGGCATAATGCCCTCCATAATGCCCTTTGGGTTGTTCAGGTCACACCAAAATCTTCACTTGGTACCTCCCCATTTTTTCTTGTATATGGAAAAGAGGCCATCCTTCCTCCCCACCTATCTCTCCCAACCCTCCAGTTGTACCAAGAGACCCATGGCACCCCATGCCCCACCTTGCAAGCCCGAATTGACACATTATTGAAACTGGAGGAGGAAAGGCAGAAAACCCAGGAAAAATTCGCCATCCACCAAAGTCGGATTAAGAGATGGTTTGATAAAAAGTCTGCCGGGAATAAAATTTTTGAATTAGGATACCTTGTTCTTAAATGGGATAAAGCTCATGAGGAGAAAGGGAAACATTCCAAATTCCAATCCCTTTGGACAGGTCCATTCCAGATTAAAGAGAAGCTAGGTTCCCACACTTTCAGATTGCAAAATCTAGAGGGAAGAATCAAGGTCCTCCCGGTAAACGGGCATGACCTCAAGCACTACTTCACTTAACGGCCCTAAGAGGGCCGTCACCACACCTGTACCATATTTTGTTGTTTTCTTTTATTTTAGTTTTTGGTTTTTCATTTCCCACAATAAAAGCACTTATTCAATCAAAGCCTTAGTAAAAGTATCCTTCTAAGAACTTCAAAAGGTGGAAGGCATTGTAGAATTCACGCAATTGGCATGCTGCGCCAGGATCTGTGCTGATGAAAATTCTTTCCTAAAAATCACAAAAGGTGGCAGGAGCTTGTCTGTGATTGACACCAAAAGGTAAAACATGACCTAGTCTAGGCTACTAAGCGCCGATAGCTCACCTAGCAAGCTTGAAGGGTGTATGTGAAAAGAAAATTTGTTAAAGCGACAACTAGACTGAAAGGGAACAAGGCTAACTTCGGGTGATGCAAGGATATCTGAGAAAACCCAAAGTCCTCATACAGACCAGGAGCAACCTCTCTTGCAAGTAAAATAAGTCGGGATCCCTCATTCACCCATGAAAAATTTTCTCTCTCAAATAAGTACCATGAGCACATCTAAATAAGTGCCTTGAGCACGTTTAAAATAAGTGAAGTAGCACACCAATAAAGGGTAAAGGATTGAGAAAGGCTTCCTGCGCACAGAGGCGATGCGACGGCTCCGCTGAGGTACTGATCAGGCTCGTCAGCAGCGGAGCCACGTCCGTGACTCCTAGGTAGTGACTCCATCGGGACTGCGATGTTCGCAAGCAGCAGAGAAACACAATGAGGATGAAATAACTATACCGGATCCTGGAAATCATTGAAGTGCTCCAACCCTTTCGGTCCAGAGTCCAGAAGTAAAATCTCGGTTAACCAGCACCTAAACAGGCAAGTAGGCGAAGCACCCTCGCAAGGTACAAAAGGAAAAAATCATGGAAACCTAAGGGTTAAAGGAACAGCTTGCTAAGGCCCCCTCCCCCCCCCCACAAAGATAAATCATCAGTAGAGATTCTGGGCCCTACCAGTGAATCACCATTTGTTGTAGCTGCTACAACACCCTCCAAAAATTCACCATCTAAAATTTTTTGAGCCCCTCTGAACATCGAGAAGCTAAGTCAAAATCTGAAGATCAAGTCTATTTCATAAAAATCCTTAAGTCGATGAGTCACAGTTTAGTTCTTTTTCCAAATTTGTGACCTAGCGACCTTGTGACCTATCAGGTCACCAGGCCGCCGGGTAACAAATCTCACTCAATTTTCAAAATCGCGACCTAGTGACCTTGCGACCCTTCGACTCTCCCAGGTCGCAAGGTCACACATCTCATAAGCGTGGGATATTTACGACGCCGCGACCTCATTTATTGCTCGCACGCGTGACATTCCTAACACAGACTTGTAAATTGAGCCCACCAGCCACCCATGTGTTTGTCTTTTCCCCTCATGATTTCTTCATCCTCATTTAATCCTAGTATTGGTTATGTTAAAATGGAACAAAATGGGCCGCGCCGCCGACAAAATCTTCCGATCATCCCTAGCGTGACTTCTGACCCCTGTGGCCTTGCGACCCATAGTCGCTAAGTCACTGAGTCACATCTCATTCAAAACTTGACGTTTGTGACCTTACGACTCAGCGACCCAGTGACCCGGTCGCAAGTCGCTAAGTCGCAAGGTCGAACCCTTCGAGAAGTTTGAGCCTCTGCGACCCAACGACCCAGTGACCTGGTCGCAAGTCGCTAAGTCGCAAGGTTGCACCCTTCGTGAAGTTTGAGCCTCAGTGACTCAGCGACCCAGACGAAAATCACTAATTCGCCCTTTCCTGGGTCTCAGTTGGGCAAAGTTAAAAAAAAAAGCAATACCTAGGCATTTGTTATTATGGCATCTGTCTTATCCTGGGACTATTTTATGAACATTCCAGGTGATTTTGAAGCAGAGTTAGAGTGTGTCTCCATCTCTTCAGCCTCAAACGACATGGGACCTTCGGCAGTTCGCAAGAAAAACAAGAGCCCACAGATAGAAGACACAGAAATGGAAATACCAATGTTTCCTCCCCCGATCTATGGGGACACCGTATGTAAATTTGGCAAAGGAGATTGCATGAGTTGGTATCAAGTCTACCAGAATTTCTAGAGGACCTCCCTGACCAGAAAGTATATGTACAAGTTAAAAGGTCAAAGCTTCACTACGCGGGTGCCCACCCTGCTATATTCCCATGTGCGGAAGTCATTGAATGGATCATACAGAATATCGACCCCAAGAAGTGGGTAATTCGAGACCACAAGGGAAGAGATTTTACAACTCTAAAGGGCTCGGATGCAGAGTTTTATTACGTGCTTCCAGAAAGGGAACAGAATTTCACAGAAGAATGGGCCACCACCCATACGGTCCCCATAGCAGACACCCTGAGAGGATGGTGGGAGGAACCCGAGAAGTTAAAAATCAAGAAGGATCAGGAGTATCCAGTGGCGGGCCTCAGAAAGGTATACAAGCTGGTAGCAGCTATGCTTTGTAGGATATATGGTCGTCCCGATGCCACCACATTTAGTGGAACTTGGGTATCCCTGATGAACTATGTTACTGTATACGGCACTAGCACCGAGAAGAGGGATGCTCGTCCAATTTTTACATGGTATCCTATATTGGATGTGGTTGTTCGGTGCCACTTTGAGTGATGGGTGCACAAGCTGGGACTGGGGCGGGCATGCCCGGTTCACATAGAAATGCGGAGTATTTTGGGGACTCTAGAATCTGAAGTAGTATATCTGCGAATCAATCTCACAACTTTCATCCCGATTGCTCTACGGGAAATTGTTCGTTCAGTGTTTCGGGGAAATATCACCCTAGAGGTTGGTTGGGATACAACCTCCACAGAGCAGGGGCATGCTACTTAACAGAGACTCACACAACCATGCACGTTCGGAAAAACTAAATAGAGCAGAATGAGAGAGTTACCCGTAGATCCTACGGTTGAAGTAGATCCACATGGGGTCCAAACCCCCAGCAACCGTCCTTCCTTCTTAACCTGAAAAACGAGAAGAAACCAGCACAAAGGAAAGGTTGTACAGCATATATCTACTCTAAATGTTAGTGAGATTCATATAAAACATTAAATAAATCATAATGAATGCTTGTATAACAAATATTCTCATACATAAAAGCATACACTAACACGTTTATTTCGGGAACAGCATGATACTTTTGTATTATAAATAGCACGTACAAAAGTAATCAAGTGGAGAGATCACCTGATCCTTCCAAGGCCTTCGCAGACCGTCGTTTGGATCCGTCCAGCCCTTGCCTCGCTAAGACTCCTTCCAAACTGGTGCATACGAGATAACATATAAAGGGATGTGTATCTCAAGGAAACAAGGGTTTCCTACGATGAACTGGGAAAGTGCAGGAGGCACGGGGAATCAGACTTGGATAGGGAATACCAACAGAGTATAATATCAATAAATTCTCTCTCTCCCTTAGGCCATACACATGAGGGGTTTTTATACTCCCTCCAAGTAGTTTCAACAGTTGGAAACAGTTGGCCACGTGCTAGGGTGGTTGAACTACCTGAGTAACCATCAACCCAGCCCGAAAATAGAAAATTTTTATATATTTTTTCATAATTTTAATGGCATACACGGAAAAGTGCAGTTGGACTCGCGTATACACGCGGAAAAGTACGGGCATAGTCGCGTATGGGGATTTTTACACTGTTTTTAAGTGAATTTGTCCAAGTCTGTAGGAATGGGTGCCCAAAACCATCAAAGCAATCATGAATCATATCAAGGTGAGAAATCAAGTATCAAGAGACGGACGTAATAACAGAAGATGCAGATGCACTAGTTCCTGAGATTGGAACAATCCTATGCTCAATGCAAGGTGGCGAAAACTGGTCAGTGATACTCAGAGGAACGTTCCATCCATGGGTACAAAGGTGTCAAGTCGTGATAGCTAAGTGCATGCAATGGTTAACTTGTACAGAAAGTCAAGGTCAAAAGTTGGCTTAAACATCGAGTCCAAATGAAGTCGGCTAAAGGCCAGGATAAACAAGTACCCAATATGCAATGCAGTAATACAACTTAACGACACCAGGGAGCCTCTAGGGTATAAGCCAGAAAAATGATAAGTGATGAAGGAGAAGAATGAAGCTTCAACACAGAAGACATGGCGGGACTAAAAGAGGACTCCCGAGCCTACATAAAAAGCAGCATGGGCAACAAGTGATAGCGAGGAACTAACTAGGAAGCCCATGTAAAGGAAGGCTCTACCATCAAGTCATGATTAAAAATCGGCGAGTGAAATGGGTGTAATACTCATGACCTGATGGGATCGACCCTAAGGTAAGTGATCAGTATGGAGGCTAGAATGCAAGATGCAACGGAAAGTGATTCCCTAACCTATATGCCAGTGAAGATCATATACCTGCCGTGAAGAGTCTGAAATCATGGATCAAAAACCGGGAAAAATCTCAACATCGTCAAAATGTACCTGAAAACATACCAAACTGGGCACTTCCAAGCAATCGAGTTATACAGCATAAGATAGATCGAAAAAATAAGCATAAGGAAATTTTGCGAAAATTTTCAATTTTTTAGCCATAAATAGACAAATTACCTCTCATTTGGTTCATTATTACATAGCTGATTTGGAAAAAGTGTTCTGGAGCAAAAAACTTCTTTCGTCAAATCAGGAACAACCGACCGTCGGAACTCAGCAAAACTTCAGGTAGGCTCCTTAATCATTCTGTTTATTCATTTTGTCCGTTTGGAAATTAAAATTAAGTGATTTTTAGCTTTAAAACCCTTGCTAAAAATTGCGTATCTGCGCATACGCGGGTTTAATGAAGGAAAGTCGCATATACACGCGACTGTGCACAGGAAAAGTCACGTATGCGCAGGTCCGATTGCGAAAAAGCGTGGCTAATGCAAAATTTGATGAAATTTTTCAGGATGACCATCTCATGGAGGGAACGTGAGCATAGCACAGTAGACCAAGAGGTCATGCAGGACCGCGCAACACAAAACATCCTCCGAAATTGCGGATTGTTGAAATTCTTTAAAATGCCCAATATGAAAAGTAATGTGCGGTTGCTTGAAATGCTTGTAAATTACTGGGAACCAGATCAGGATTGCTTCATAATTGATCAGATGCCACTACGCATTGAAGTGGAGGATATATATTTCATCACTGGACTCTCCAGAAGGGGAGAACCAGTAGACCTGCACGGAAAACCCCTGGGAGGGTTAACCGTGGAAGATTATGTCCACGTATATTGTGTAGATAATTCCAAAAAGGTTGGAACGCAGATTGCAATTAGAGATATCAGGGATTTGCACATGAAGATCCTCCTTTTCACCATCAGCAGAGTGGCAGGATCTGCCTCACTACATCAGGCGTCCAGGACGCAAATGAGTATAGTTGTAGAGTGTTTGACTCATGTTTATGATTGGTGCACAGCCCTGCTACTGAACATGAAACAACAGCTGACCTCTATTCGCCAAGTAAAAACTAAACACTTTGGCTATGGTACCATTTTGACAACATTCTTCTTTGAGAGGATTCCAGCTTTGAGACCCAGAGTCATCTCGACTATCAGCAGCCCGCGGGACCCAAGAATTGCCTGTTGGGCAGACATGATGAAGAGATTGGGGGGCAGCGAAGTACCCCGAACTACCTGGGACGATGAGTTCTTCCTATGGTGGGGAGAACAGATCATCGCAGTAGACGACTATCCCTATGCCGGGATGGATTTCCGAGGAGATCCAGATCTAGTACTTCCACCTGGCACAGCATGGGGAGCAGTCGGTAAGTTTTGCAAAATTTTTTGACTTATATGATTTTTTTTGGATTTTTTCAAATATGTATGAAAAAATGAAAACAAACATGTTTTTGATTGGATTCATAGTGACTGACAATTAAAAATGATCATGTTTCAGATGTTGGACCAGTTCGTCCTGAGGGCCTACCGCGCCATAAGCACCGCAGAGGTGAGGCAGAGACAGTGGATTCCGACAGGACTCTCCAGGCCGTGCAGAGAAACTTGGAGGGACTGACCCGCCAAATCCCTATGGCTGCCGTGGAGGACTTGCCGGAAGCCGTCCAGAGACGGGTTGTAGGAGTACCCCGGGACTGGGTTATATTATTCCGCCGAGTGGCCATTGCAATTATGTTCTATAGGAACACGACTTTTGGGCAGGGTCCTCAGGAGTAGACAGATTTTATATATTAGATGACTGTATATTCTTTTTTGAGACTGAACATGATGGGGCATAAGCCCAAGTTTTGTACAAGATTATGGATCCAAATTTTGTAAAGTTTTTTGACACTCCGATGATATATATACAACGATATTTGATGTGATGTGATAAATGTATCAAATGTATGATGTTTTTTATGATTAAAAATTATTGTATTGAATGATTAATATGCCAATCTAAAGCTTGATTAGCTAATGAGTCAGCAAACCAATTGTCAGCTCGAGGAATATGAATGAATGTTAAAAATTGAAATGACCTTTGTAACAAATGTACCCTCAAGAACAATCGTAATAAAAAAGGATCTCGTACCCGATAAGTGTTGTTCAACTGCGACACCACCAGCTGGGAGTCCAAGAAAACTACCAACGAATCAACACCCAAAGATATTGCCTCCGAGAGTAGATGAACAACTGCAGTGTATTCTGCTATATTATTTGAAGCAGGACCAATGCAGACCCCTCTTGATACTAACAGCTGACCGGATGGATAATGAAGCACCCAAGCCGCGGAAGCTAAGTTCCGGGTGTGTCTACTAGCACCATCGGCGAAACCAAAATGAATCATGACATCCAACACAACCTGCCAAAGCAGATCAAAAACATCACCAACTCATCAAAAATCGAAAATCAATCAGAAATGTACAAAGCAAAAACTACTATATACAAAAGCAACATGCCAGGCCGAAGCCTAGGCATAATACTTCTTCAAATAGAGCCCATTTCGGGGCTCCGGCAACTCGTTCCCTTCGAAATCAACCAAGGTATAAGCTCCTTTCTTAAGGAATTTTTTAATGATATAGGGGCCATACCACATCGATTTAAACTTTCCTGCCCCCAAGGCATCTTTTTCTTGGGCATAGACCAAAACAAGGTCACCTTCCGAAAAGACCCTAGGCTTGACCGCCTTATCGTACTGAACCTTTACTCGGTTTTTATGCGCTTCATTCATCGTGGCGGCATCCCGACGCTGCTCATCGAGATGTTCCAGATGAAGAAGCCGTTCTGCCAGACTGGAAGTGTC